>CM060613.1:45224557-45492057 GCA_030578255.1 Tiaroga cobitis | reverse complement strand
AGTCCTGTAACTGCTTCTGTTGAAGTCCGGTTAGGTTTGAGCTCCAGTGTTCGTGACAGTTTTGTACCACATGGTTTTATTTGACTATTATAGCTGTGTCTGAAACCGCTCCCTGTCCACTATATAGGGATGAGTGTTTCAGACACAGCTCATGACAGGCCTGTAGGTCACGTTAGCTTCAGAAGTGTCTCACTGCAGTGTGTGTGTTTGTCAGTGAGGTCTTTCGGCACTGAGGGGCGACCGACGGACCGGCCCGTGCCCCCGAGGGACGAGGTGTTTGAGTACATCATCTTCAGGGGAAGTGACATCAAGGACATCACGGTGTGTGAGCCTCTGAAGATCCACCACAGTCTTCCTCAGGACCCTGCTATCGTTCAGGTATGTGTGTGTGTAACTCCAGTCTCGTGTCCTCAGCTCGTTCAGACGCAGCGCTGATTGCTTCCTCTCGTTAGTCGTCAGTCGGGACGTCGTCCGCTCACTACGGGTCGCAGGGCTCATACAGTCCCTACCGAAACATGCTACCTTCCTACAGCCAGCTGGCGGCCAGCTCCCTCCTCAACCAGCAGTACGCAGCGGCCCTGGGCCTCGGTGAGTGCGTGTGTGTGCCTCAACTAGCAGTACGCAGCAGCCCTGGACCTCAGTGAGTGTGTGTGTGTGCCTCGACCAGCAGTACGCAGCGGCCCTGGGCCTCAGTGAGTGTGTGTGTGTGCCTCAACCAGCAGTTCGCAGCGGCCCTCGGCCTCGGTGAGTGTGTGCCTCAACCAGCAGTACGCAGCGGCCCTAGGCCTCGGTGTGTGTGTGCCAGTGGCGTAGCCCTCAGATTTCTGATTGCTTAAAAAAAACAATTAGGAGGCAAAATATTTTTTTAGGTATTATGTGAATTACACTGCGCAAACCAAAGTAATACTACCCACCGGATTAAGAAGGGTTTTCTCAGTCTCCACAGTACATAATATATTCATTTTTATTTTATTTTTCGTGTTCGCATTTATGAGGAAAAAACAATGTTACGGACAAGTTCTCCGTCACGGACGCTCTGAAAGCGGCACTAAAAGATGCTTTAAAACTTTCACAGAGACCTCAAACAGAAAGCACAAAACCTTTCTTTAACCTGAGTTTTGTATTAATTGTATCTTAATTTTAATCAACCAATTGCCTGGATTTAATAAGTAAATATAGCAGACGATAGATAAGAAACGGAGGTGCCGGCGCCTGAACTGGAGCTCGTCTCATAAATGAACTGAAACTCAGCGTATAGCCTATTTGCCTCACGTCTACTTTTAAAGGGTTAGTTCACCCAAAAATGAAAATTAAGTCATTAATTACTCACCCCCATGCTGTACCAACCCCGTAAGACCTTTGTTCGTCTTCCTTGTAGGCCTGAAACGAGACTTCAAGAGATTTCCACGACGCATGCGCGAGAACTTAACTGAAGTAGTTGAAGGAGATCGCAATTCTCGCGCATGCGTCGTGGAAATCTCTTGAAGTCTCGTTTAGTAAAGTCGTTATTTTTGTTTTATTTTTTTATTATTCTCGTCGCTTGATAAACTTCTAGTTGAGCCACTGTTGTGACATGGAATATTTAAACATTTTCTTCATTGACTTTCTGGGCCGTCAGGATTCATTCCCTTAGGGAGCCTATGGAGGAGTGATCCAGCTGTCACATTTAATCAAAAATATCTTCATTTGTGTTCCGAAGACGAACGAAGGTCTTACGGGGTTGGTACAGCATGGGGGTGAGTAATTAATGACTTAATTTTCATTTTGGGGTGAACTAACCCTTTAAACAGAACAATTCAAAACGAAAGAAAACAGACTACAGACTGCTCTCTGCTTATGTAATCCTTATGAAATGTGCATTTCTCTCTGGCGCGTTCACTACTGAATATCGCGAGTCACTCAGCATCGTCAACTTCATCTTAGCCCAGTGGCGTAGACAAAGAAAACACTTGTTTATTAATAAACAATTAAAATATCTCCTTGCTATATTTTACATTCATAATCATTACTTTTGCGGTTCTTTGTGACCGCTTTTAGGTGCTTTATTGGCAGCGCCACCCCCTTACGTTGCCCCCTCATTTAAAGATGGGACCCCCCAAAAATTAAATTCTGGCTACGCCCCTGGTGTGTGCCTCAACCAGCAGTATGCAGTGGCCCTGGGCCTCGGTGAGTGTGTGTGTGTGCCTCAACCAGCAGTACGCAGTGACCCTGGGCCTCGGTGTGTGTGTGCGCCTCAACCAGTAGTATGCAGTGGGCCTCGGTGAGTGTGTGTGTGCCTCAACCAGCAGTACGCAGCGGCCCTGGACTTCAGTAAGTGTGTGTGCGCCTCAGCCAGCTGTACGCAGCGGCCCTGGTCCTCGGTGTGGCTCAGGTTTGCATGGTGTCCTGGTGCGGAGGGGTCCTATGGTGGAGCAGGCGGTTCAGAGTGTGTGTGTGGATCAGGTTTACATGGTGTCCCGGTGCGGAGGGGTCCTATGGTGGAGCAGGCGGTTCAGACTGTGCCAGCAGAGAAAGCCCCACTGAAGGGTTTGAGCGGAGCAGGAGAGACGGGCCGAGCGCAGAGGGGTGGTCGAGGTGCGCAGAGAGCCTTCAGCAGTGAGTCCTTCACACACGTCACACACACCCTGAGCTCTCTGTTGGGTATTTATATATTGTTTCCTCATGTTGTGACTCTTGCATATGATTCCTGATGGGATACGCTTGGCCTCAAACAGTGCTGAAGTGCTAATAGTTTGGTTTTGTGTTGAGGGCTGGTCCCAGTCCACCTTATTTGTGACGTGAGCACTGTGGTCGTTCGGCTTCTGGTTTCATCCGCTTCCAGCGGTTTAGTTCTACAACAGTCTGTTATGCCGCTTGATATTGCAAACTAATGTTTTACCGTAATGCAAAATGTAATAAACGCATGGATTTTGTACATAGTTTTACGGTGTATTGCACTGTTCTCGTTATTTCCCTATAGCGGCTAATTAATCTGGAGTCACACATTCACAGAAAACCTCTTGCTTCTGCATTGCAAAATGAAGTGATACACACACTTGCAGTCACTTAACACACACTAACCCCAGACTATCTGTAAAAGCGCTGTGGAGCAGTACTTGAGGCTAAGCGTGTCCCTTCATTCATCACGTGATTTCATGACCCACCTTGGGAAAACTTTCCAGTGCTAGTTAAATTTAATTGGCTTTTATGTACGATTTGGTTTTAAGTGTTTATATTCAGATTATATACATTTTATAAAATGTTTGCAAATGAAGCACCATAATCACGCACTGGTTAAGTGTCCATTTGAGTAAACTAGTCTTAAAACGCATGTGGTCTTCATGCCCACTTGAACACTGTGAACAAACTCTGAACTTCACTGGTCCACTTCATGACATATTTCCAGAGGCTGCAGGTGTGTATTGCGACGGATGGTTGACTTGTCCTGCTCTTTAGGAAACCTGCTTGCGTGAGTTTCAAATGTGTTTTCCTTCCTCTGAGGTGATTCAGCTGCACAGCAAGGCGTCTTGAAGGGACCGAGTCAAGCTAATGACGAGAACAAGCCTCCAACCAGTAGGAGGAAACCAGGTGAAGACACTTGTTTGTTCTTATAATGACACCGTTTGTTGACGTAGACTACCTTGTGAACATGAGGTGTCTTGTAGGAACTCGAAGGTCCAGGAACCGTGGTCGAGGTCAAATCCTTGTAGGGAACACAAAGCCCAGCACCCTGCAGTTCGAATCGGACTTTGATTTTGAAACGGCAAATGCTCAGTTCAATAAAGATGATGTGGAGAAAGAGATTGAAGACCAGCTCAGTGTTGAAGGTATTTCCCCTGCACAGGCCCTTGAACGTCTCTTTTTCTAAATTCACCCTGCAGAATTCACCATTTATTTCTGTTAGTTAGAAGTGTCTTTGCTTTGTCAGAGCCAAAAGTGACCCCGGGGGAAAGTGATAAAGAGCGGGAAAAGCCTGAGAACGCAGTTAAAGAGGATCTGCTCGGGCCGAAGTGCTTCTACAATAAAGCAAAGTGCTTCTTTGACAACATCTCCTCCGAGCTCAAGTCGAGGTATAACCTGTCTGACTTCTGTCTAGCAGGAGCGGTGCTTGTCAGTGAGTTTGTTTCTTCTCCCCCAGACGCACCACATGGGCTGAGGAAAGGAAGCTGAACGTTGAGACTTTTGGGGTGCCGGGTCGGTATCTGAGAGGCCGTGGGTTTCGGGGGAGTTACCGAGGGCGTCGGGGCCGTGGGGCGGTGCAGCGTCCCCTTCCACAGAGAGTAGGCAGTGGACGACTGTGACCCGAAGTGAGTCAATCCTGCTCGCTTTGCTCAACTCCATCTGACCGAGTACGCCACTGTAAGAATGATGTTTTTTTTGGTTCCTATGAACACATTAGGATGGTTGTCTCTCTCTTTACAGGCTTAAAAGTCAGTCTCAATTGACCCCATTTACTTGACATCAACACACATTTCATCTTTCTATAGTTTCTGTGATTAAGAAAGTGCTCGTGTTTATCTGAGACCTAATCTCCCTTTTCACCAACCACTCTGTTCTTTATGGATGAATCAAATTCCACCCGCAGTTTAATGTTGATTGTAAGTGAATGGCAACTTCCATGGATTAATCTTGCTCTTCATTCATACCTTTTTCCTCCAGATGCGTTTTTCCTTCCTCTGGGTGACTTGGTCTTGTCTACGAGTTTGATTTCCAGTGGCCAAAATCTTCAGTGGCTAATATTACTTGAATTTTCTCCATCAAACAACCACCGCTTGTAAAAAAAAAAAATGGCTGCATTGATTACTTTTAATTTGACATTAAAATGGCCTTTTTCCTTTTCCTGTGAAGAACCCTGCTACTTAACCATGTAAATGCACCTGAATCTATCTGGGATTTTTTTTGCATTTGATTTGGGATAGCACTTTTATTTGTATGTATGGCCAGTTATTTGGTTGTACAAAGATATGCATTTAAATGGAGTAGATAAACTTAAGTCTATGGTATGTGATCCCCAATAATTCTTATTTATTATAATTGGTTTTCTTTTTTGTAAAATTGTAAGGGGATCTTGTGTATGTACTTGTTAATAAACATAGGAAATGATAATCTTGAGTCTGTATGCTTGATCAAGAGGTATGGTGGTAACCAAGTTTTATGGATTCTGGGAGTATTTTCGATGTATAAATGACTTTTTTTTTTTTTTTTTTTTTTTTTTTTTTTTTTTTTTTCCCTAAGAGTTTACAGACAGTTGAGAAATATAAATTGTCAAGAATGGATCATTTACACCTCACAATAACCTCTATTTAAAACTGACACAATGTTGACTAAGTTATCCTAATAAGAATGGGTATTCAAAATTAATGTAGAACTTGGATGAAAGATTTTGATCCACTTCAAATGTTGACCACTGTATATTTTGTCGTGAATGTGCTGGTGTGTGGTGAGCGCACTGGTGCCGTTGTACTGTGGCTGCCATCGCATCCAAATGGATGCTGCACACTGGTGGTGTTGAGAGATTCCCTGATATGATTGTAAAGCACTTTGGGTGTACAGTAGTACATATGAAAGCGCTATATAAATGTCTCATTCATATTGTTTTTGCCAGTGAAAAACAAATCCAAAGATGCCCATGGTGTAAACCACTGGTAGACCATTTCACATCATTCATTGTATTGCATTAATAGAAAGTCAAAGTAAAATTATTATTTAATATAAAGTATTTCCCCCAAATTATTTGTTTCGTGGAAACATTTCTGGCTTTGCGGACTTACTAGACAATCTCATGCTGGTGTTTAATGCAGAGGATTCCAGTGTACCAGCCTTAGTCTAGTCTAAGAAAGACGCAGACTCACTAGGATGCAGCCTTTTGTTTGAGAAACGGCTATAAAGTCAGTCACTTGCTTCATTCCTGAACAAATTAGCCCTTATTATTCAGTGACTCACATTGGAAAGCTAGTGACTGTCTTAATAAGTAAATAACCGAACACGACTATCCTTGTCGTGAACTGCTCAGAGACACAAGAATTGAGGATCAAAATGCAATAGTTTATTTTAGGGTAATCCAAAAAAACAGGCTACGTTCAAAACAGGCAAACAGTACATACAATAACAGAGTCCAGGGCAGAGGCAAAACAGAGAAATACAAAGGGACAGGGCAGAAAGTCAAAACCCATGAACATGAAAAACCAAAGACAGCACTCAGAAATGCAGTGGAGACACATACAAGACTCCTGCAATGAGTGAATGAATAAACCAGGTATATATAGACAAAGTTAACGAGGGAAAATGAGAAACATCTGAAACTAATCAAGGATAATGAGTCCAGGCAAAAGATTCTGGGAAATGTAGTTCATGGTGGAATGACAATGTCCTGGGGAGGAGTGCCCTCTGGTTGATTTCCTGGGCACTCCAGCTGTTGATCGATACATAGATCAAAGGAGCGGCTTCCAGATGCTCCAAACACAACCATACGTCCAGGAGGGAGGTGGAGTGGAGGAGGACCAGGGGGTAGGACGGAGGGCCAGGTCCGTGGAGTGGAAGCAGGACTAGAGACAGGCCACATCCACACAAAGCCAGAGCTTTCCCTATTCAATGTTTTTTTTCCCTCGTTCTAAAAAAAAATCCGTAAACACGGTGTCTTCTCAATAAATATCTGCGTACACATGAAACCGACTCAAAACGATGTAGTATACATGCCAGACCAGTATGTGGCACTGTAACTCTGCCACAGAGATACACTAAAAACGGAGAAGAAGACTTAGGGTGCTTTCTCACCTGCCTCATTTAGTTCGGTTGAATAGCTCTAGAGTTCGTTGTCCCCCTTGGTGCGGTTCGTTTGGGAAGGTGTGAATGCAGCAGTCGCACTCGGGTGTGCACCAAAAGCGGACCAAACAAGCGAGGTGGTCTCGGGACGCTTTCAAACGAACTCTTGAGCAGTTCGTTTGTGGTGAGAACATGATCTGACCTTGAAAAGACCCAACTGCCAAAGAACTGTGTATTTTTGGACTAAACCAGCTGCCGTAGTCAGCTGCGCTATGTATTATGGGATGAGGACTAATGTTTGTTGACAGTTTGCACGGACAAACTTGGAGTTGTGAGGAGGTGCGGAGCCTCATAGAACCTCATAGGTCCCAACTTTCCAAAACTCGAAGAACAGCAAAATCTTCGCTTTGTTTAGCAAACAGCTCAGGGAAAGGGGGTTACATACATCTGTGGAATTTTCCTGCATGTTAATTCTGACCAATCGAAGTGCAGTTATGGAAATACGTTCAAGAAACATCTGGTCAACGAGTGATGTGGATGTTGTCAGGTGACTGCATTTTGGTCACAACTTCGGACTAGAGCAATCAATGTGGTGTAAAAAAGGAACTAAAACGCCTGAAAAATGCTACAAAGTATAATTTTTCGCCCTTGGTCCGGACCAAATGAACCGAACTACAGATGTGAAAGCACCCTTAATGTCTTCTTTTATCTTCAGTTGATTTCATCTAAGGATGTGGCTGGAAGTCAGTTGTAGTTCTTGTGTATCTGCTTGTGTTTCTGTTCTCTTCTTTCCTTCAGGGTTTCTGCTTGTTAACAGGCTTATTAAGGCTAAAATGACTCCATATTTAATATACACAGATTTTGTGGCTCGAATAAGGTCCAGTTCTGGTTTATTTCTTTGCTCTTGGCTAACATGTGGCGTTGCTATGGCCTGCTTGTGGCCCAGATCTGGCAAACAGGAGTGAGCCACCCAAGGGCCGTCATTCAACACTGCATGTGGGCCAGATCATCTTTCCACGTGTGCCAGATGTGGGCCGGATCTGGGATGTCACAATGTTGCTATGTGGGAACATAAGGTAGGACTTTCCTCAGCCTGTCTGCCAGAAGTTTTGCTATAATCTTATAGTCCACTGTAAACATTGTGAGCAGCCTATAATTTGCAATATCTGACCTTTCACCTTTTTTTAAAGAAGGGTTATTACTCCAGTTGCCATTGAGCCTCTTATATTTTTATTTTAACACTTCCTAACCATCTTCACCAAATGAGGACCTAAAATTTAGAAGAACCTAACAAAAAACTCAACTGGTAAGCCATCAACCCCTGGCACTTTACCTTTACTCATCCTCTTCAACACTCCCTCCACTTCTTCCATTGTTATAGGAGAACTTAACATATAAATCAACCTTCAACTTCACTTTCTCAGGGACTATGTTAGAAAAGAAATTAACAAACATATCACTTTTCTCCATTACTATCTTTCTTTCACTGAAAAATTGTTTGAAGTCCTCTTCTACATAGTCATTTATCTCTTCTACTTTTGTCAAACTCCCCCCTTTTTTCTCCTTTAACTCAACAATTACTTGCTTCTCTTTACGATCCCTTAAAAAGAGCAGCATTACACCCTTCCCCATTCTCTCGTGTCTCCTGTCTCCTTTTAGACAAAAAACATTTAGCTTGGTCTTCATAAATCCCCCTTATCTGTCTCTTCGGAGAATGAACCATATCCCAGTCAAAAGTACCCCCAACACTGTACTCTAAATCTCTCTGAATAATTCCCACTTGTCTCCAAAACTTCCTCATTCTTCTTTTACAGTATCTAACACTCTTTCGAGCGGTCCTTAACCATTTCCCACCACACCATTATACAGGAACTTTAACCCCTCCAACCCCCTAAAAAAATGTGCAAACTCAATCATAAAATTGATTTTCCTTCAATATCTCTTTCACAAGTTCACACTTATATACAATTAGAGGGGGTAAAGTTGAATGCGTATTTGGCGTGCTGTCTGGGGGGAGGTCTTCGAGCTCGGAGTTCGGCCCGAACCCAGAGTACTCCCCCCTATGTATGTAGGTAGGACTAGAAATGTGGAGAAGGAGCGGTGCAGGGGTGCTGCTAAACTGTCAATGTATTGAGGTGAGACTGCTGAGTCTATATATACATCTTTTATCATTGATTGTTGAGTGATCTCCACCCATGTTAATTATCTGAATGTGCTCCTCCCGAACTTTGTTAATAAAACATCATATATTCATCCTTCAGTACCCCTCCAGTACCCCTCGCGCAGCGAGGGACGATGGCTTGGGCGCAGCGAGGGACGATGGCTTGGGCAGCGAGGGACGATGGCTTGGGCAGCGAGGGACGATGGCTTGGGCAGCGAGGGACGATGGCTTGGGCGCAGCGAGGGACGATGGCTTGGGCGCAGCGAGGGACGATGGACTGGGCGCAGCGAGGGACGATTGGGGACGATGGACTGGGCGCAGCGAGGGACGATGGACTGGGCGCAGCGAGGTACGATTGACTGGGCGCAGCGAGGGACGATTGACTGGGCGCAGCGAGGGACGATTGACTGGGCGTAGCGAGGGACGATGGCTTGGGCGCAGCGAGGGACGATGGACTGGGCGCAGCGAGGTACGATTGACTGGGCGCAGCGAGGGACGATTGACTGGGCGCAGCGAGGTACGATTGACTGGGCGTAGCGAGGGACGATGGCTTGGGCGCAGCGAGGGATGATGGCTTGGGCGCAGAGAGGGACGATGGCTTGGGCAGCGAGGGACGATGGCTTGGCCGCAGCGAGGGACGATGGCTTGGGCGCAGCGAGGGACGATGGCTTGGGCGCAGCGAGGGACGATGGCTTGGGCGCAGCGAGGGATGATGGCTTGGGCGCAGGAAGCGAGGGACGATGGCTTGGGCGCAGCGAGGGACGATGGACTGGGCGCAGCGAGGTACGATTGACTGGGCGTAGCGAGGGACGATGGCTTGGGCACAGCGAGGGACGATGGACTGGGCGCAGCGAGGGACGATGGACTGGGCGCAGCGAGGGACGATTGACTGGGTGCAGCGAGGGACGATGGCTTGGGCAGCGAAGGACGATGGACTGGGCGCAGCGAGGGACGATGGCTTGGGCGCAGCGAGGGACGATGGCTTGGGCAGCGAGGGACGATTGACTGGGCGCAGCGAGGGACGATGGACTGGGCGGAGCGAGGGACGATTGACTGGGCGCAGCGAGGGACGATGGCTTGGGCAGCGAGGGACGATGGACTGGGCGCAGCGAGGGATGATGGCTTTGGTGCAGCAAGGGACGATGGCTTGGGCAGCGAGGGACGATGGACTGGGCGCACCGAGGGACGATGGCTTGGGCGCAGCGAGGGACGATGGCTTGGGCGCAGCGAAGCGAGGGACGATGGCTTGGGCGCAGCGGGGGACGATGGCTTGGGTGCAGCGAAGCGAGGGACGATGGCTTGGGCGCAGCGAGGGACGATGGCTTGGGCGCAGCGAGGGACGATGGCTTGGGCGCAACGAGGGACGATGGCTTGGGCGCAGCGAGGGACGATGGACTGGGCGCAGCGAGGGACGATGGCTCGGGCGCAGCGAGGGACGATGGCTTGGGCGCAGGAAGCGAGGGACGATGGCTTGGGCGCAGCGAGGGACAATGGCTTGGGCGCAGCGAGGAACGATGGACTGGGTGCAGCGAGGTACGATTGACTGGGCGTAGCGAGGGACGATGGCTTGGGCGCAGCGAGGGACGATGGCTTGGGCGCAACGAGGGACGATGGCTTGGGCGAAGCGAGGGACGATGACTTGGGCGCAGCGAGGGACGATGGCTTGGGCGCAGCGAGGGACGATGGCTTGGGCGCAGCGAGGGATGATGGCTTGGGCGCAGCAGGGACGATGGCTTGGGCGCAGCGAGGGACAATTGACTGGGCGCAGCTAGGGACGATGGCTTGGGCGCAGCGAGGGACGATTGACTAGGCGCAGCGAGGGATGATGGCTTGGGCGCAGGAAGCGAGGGACGATGGCTTGGGCGCAGCGAGGGACGATGGCTTGGGCGCAGCAAGGGACGATGGACTGGGTGCAGCGAAGTACGATTGACTGGGCGTAGCGAGGGACGATGGCTTGGGCGCAGCGAGGGACAATGGACTGGGCGCAGCGAGGGACGATGGCCTGGGCGCAGCGAGGGAGGATTGACTGGGCGCAGCGAGGGAAGATTGACTGGGCGCAGCGAGGGACGATGGCTTGGGCAGCGAAGGACGATGGACTGGGCGCAGCGAGGGACGATGGCTTGGGCGCAGCGAGGGACGATGGCTTGGGCAGCGAGGGACGATGGACTGGGCGCAGCGAGGGACGATGGCTTGGGCGCAGCGAGGGACGATGGCTTGGGCGCAGCGAGGGACGATGGCTTGGGCAGCGAGGGACGATTAACTGGGCGCAGCGAGGGACGATGGACTGGGCAGCGAGGGACGATGGACTGGGCGCAACGAGGGACGATGGCTTGGGCGAAGCGAGGGACGATGACTTGGGCGCAGCGAGGGACGATGGCTTGGGCGCAGCGAGGGACGATGGCTTGGGCGCAGCGAGGGATGATGGCTTGGGCGCAGCAGGGACGATGGCTTGGGCGCAGCGAGGGACAATTGACTGGGCGCAGCTAGGGACGATGGCTTGGGCGCAGCGAGGGACGATTGACTAGGCGCAGCGAGGGATGATGGCTTGGGCGCAGGAAGCGAGGGACG
Organism: Tiaroga cobitis; assembly: GCA_030578255.1. Classification (NCBI taxonomy): domain Eukaryota; kingdom Metazoa; phylum Chordata; class Actinopteri; order Cypriniformes; family Leuciscidae; genus Tiaroga; species Tiaroga cobitis. The sequence goes on along the minus strand of CM060613.1, from coordinate 45,480,587 downwards.
ATGGCTTGGGCGCAGCGAGGGACGATGGCTTGGGCGCAGCAAGGGACGATGGACTGGGTGCAGCGAAGTACGATTGACTGGGCGTAGCGAGGGACGATGGCTTGGGCGCAGCGAGGGACAATGGACTGGGCGCAGCGAGGGACGATGGCCTGGGCGCAGCGAGGGAGGATTGACTGGGCGCAGCGAGGGAAGATTGACTGGGCGCAGCGAGGGACGATGGCTTGGGCAGCGAAGGACGATGGACTGGGCGCAGCGAGGGACGATGGCTTGGGCGCAGCGAGGGACGATGGCTTGGGCAGCGAGGGACGATGGACTGGGCGCAGCGAGGGACGATGGCTTGGGCGCAGCGAGGGACGATGGCTTGGGCGCAGCGAGGGACGATGGCTTGGGCGCAGCGAGGGACGATGGCTTGGGCGCAACGAGGGACGATGGCTTGGGCGCAGCGAGGGACGATGGACTGGGGGCAGCGAGGGACGATGGCTCGGGCGCAGCGAGGGACGATGGCTTGGGCGCAGGAAGCGAGGGACGATGGCTTGGGCGCAGCGAGGGACAATGGCTTGGGCGCAGCGAGGAACGATGGACTGGGTGCAGCGAGGTACGATTGACTGGGCGTAGCGAGGGACGATGGCTTGGGCGCAGCGAGGGACGATGGCTTGGGCGCAACGAGGGACGATGGCTTGGGCGAAGCGAGGGACGATGACTTGGGCGCAGCGAGGGACGATGGCTTGGGCGCAGCGAGGGACGATGGCTTGGGCGCAGCGAGGGATGATGGCTTGGGCGCAGCAGGGACGATGGCTTGGGCGCAGCGAGGGACAATTGACTGGGCGCAGCTAGGGACGATGGCTTGGGCGCAGCGAGGGACGATTGACTAGGCGCAGCGAGGGATGATGGCTTGGGCGCAGGAAGCGAGGGACGATGGCTTGGGCGCAGCGAGGGACGATGGCTTGGGCGCAGCAAGGGACGATGGACTGGGTGCAGCGAAGTACGATTGACTGGGCGTAGCGAGGGACGATGGCTTGGGCGCAGCGAGGGACAATGGACTGGGCGCAGCGAGGGACGATGGCCTGGGCGCAGCGAGGGAGGATTGACTGGGCGCAGCGAGGGAAGATTGACTGGGCGCAGCGAGGGACGATGGCTTGGGCAGCGAAGGACGATGGACTGGGCGCAGCGAGGGACGATGGCTTGGGCGCAGCGAGGGACGATGGCTTGGGCAGCGAGGGACGATGGACTGGGCGCAGCGAGGGACGATGGCTTGGGCGCAGCGAGGGACGATGGCTTGGGCGCAGCGAGGGACGATGGCTTGGGCAGCGAGGGACGATTAACTGGGCGCAGCGAGGGACGATGGACTGGGCAGCGAGGGACGATGGACTGGGCGCAACGAGGGACGATGGCTTGGGCGAAGCGAGGGACGATGACTTGGGCGCAGCGAGGGACGATGGCTTGGGCGCAGCGAGGGACGATGGCTTGGGCGCAGCGAGGGATGATGGCTTGGGCGCAGCAGGGACGATGGCTTGGGCGCAGCGAGGGACAATTGACTGGGCGCAGCTAGGGACGATGGCTTGGGCGCAGCGAGGGACGATTGACTAGGCGCAGCGAGGGATGATGGCTTGGGCGCAGGAAGCGAGGGACGATGGCTTGGGCGCAGCGAGGGACGATGGCTTGGGCGCAGCAAGGGACGATGGACTGGGTGCAGCGAAGTACGATTGACTGGGCGTAGCGAGGGACGATGGCTTGGGCGCAGCGAGGGACAATGGACTGGGCGCAGCGAGGGACGATGGCCTGGGCGCAGCGAGGGAGGATTGACTGGGCGCAGCGAGGGAAGATTGACTGGGCGCAGCGAGGGACGATGGCTTGGGCAGCGAAGGACGATGGACTGGGCGCAGCGAGGGACGATGGCTTGGGCGCAGCGAGGGACGATGGCTTGGGCAGCGAGGGACGATGGACTGGGCGCAGCGAGGGACGATGGCTTGGGCGCAGCGAGGGACGATGGCTTGGGCGCAGCGAGGGACGATGGCTTGGGCAGCGAGGGACGATTAACTGGGCGCAGCGAGGGACGATGGACTGGGCAGCGAGGGACGATGGACTGGGCGCAACGAGGGACGATGGCTTGGGCGCAGCGAGGGACGATGGCTTGGGCGCAGCGAGGGACGATGGACTGAGCGCAACGAGGGACGATGGACTGGGGGCAGCGAGGGACGATTGACTGGGCGCAGCGAGGGACGATGGCTTGGGCGCAGCGAGGGACGATGGCTTGGGCGCAGCGAGGGACGATGGCTTGGGCGCAGCGAGGGACGATGGCTTTGGCGCAGCGAGGGACGATGGCTTGGGCGCAGCGAGGGACGATGGCTTGGGCGCAGCGAGGGACGATGGCTTGGGCGCAGCGAGGTACGATTGACTGGGCGCAGCGAGGGACGATGGCTTGGGCGCAGCGAGGGACGATGGCTTGGGCGCAGCGAGGGACGATGGCTTCGGCGCAGCGAGGGACAATGGCTTGGGCGCAACGAGGGACGATGGCTTGGGCGCAGCGAGGGACGATGGACTGGGCGCAGCGAGGGACGATGGCTCGGGCGCAGCGAGGGACGATGGCTTGGGCGCAGGAAGCGAGGGACGATGGCTTGGGCGCAGCGAGGGACAATGGCTTGGGCGCAGCGAGGGACGATGGACTGGGTGCAGCGAGGTACGATTGACTGGGCGTAGCGAGGGACGATGGCTTGGGCAGCGAAGGACGATGGACTGGGCGCAGCGAGGGACGATGGCTTGGGCGCAGCGAGGGACGATGGCTTGGGCGCAGCGAGGGACGATGGCTTGGGCGCAGCGAGGGACGATGGCTTGGGCGCAGCGAGGGACGATGGCTTGGGCGCAGCGAGGGACGATGGACTAAATGATGGATCATTTTAGATAGTCACTGTTCTCCGGACCTGGAATTCATGACTGTTAAATGCCGACCGATCTTTTTACAGCGAGAGCTAACAGTAGTGAGTGTCACCGCTGTTTACATACCACCCGACGCAAATGTTAGCACAGCTCTCGCTCTCTTGCTAGATGCCATAAATAAACAGCTATGTGCTCATCCCAATGGAGTACACATTGGAGATTTTAACCAGGCAGATTTGAAAACAGTACTTCCACTTTTCTTTCAACATGTTAAATGTCCGACCAGAGGAGATAACACACTGGACCGTGTGTATACCAACATTAAACATGCATATAGAGCTATTCCTCTCCCTCACCTAGGCCATTCAGACCACCTCTCTCTGCTTCTCACTCCAGCATACATCTCCTACAGAAGATGGAAAACACCACTCCTAAAAACTGTTTCTATATTGTCCGAAAATGCACTCTCTCAGTTCCAGGACTGCTTTTTACACACTGACTGGGAAGTCTTTAAACACCATGACCTGGCTGTTCACACTGAGGCGGTATTGGTCTACATCAAGTACTGTATGGACAACGTCACAGTGAATAAAATCATCCAGGTTTTTCCCAACCACAAGCCTTGGATGACCAGCCAAGTCTATAAGCTCCTTAAAGATCGGAAAGCTGCTTTTAGGTCAGGTGATAGAGCTCTTTACAGCGCTGCTAGAGCCAACCTGAAGAGAGGAATTAAGGATGCGAAGAGGAACTACAAAAACAAGGTAGAAGATCATTTCACAGACGGTAAACCACTACAGGTATGGCAGGGATTCCAGCACCTAACAAACTTCAGAGGCAGCAGCTGTGCAGCTGGAAGCAGCTCAGCTCCACTAGCAGAGGAACTGAACTGCTTCTTTGCTCGTTTTGATAAACCACAGCTGCGAAATACCAAATCACTTCAGTCTACAACAGACTCTGGTATCCGTCCATTCACTGTCCAGGAGCATGAAGTGAGGCGGGGGCTTAGAACAGTGAACACACTGAAAGCCTCTGGCCCTGATGGCATCCCAGGAAAAGTGCTCAATGGATGTGCTAACCAGCTCTCAGGAGTCTTCACAAACCTTTTCAACCTCTCTCTGACACAAGCTTTAATCCCATCCTGCTTGAAATCTTCCATAATTATCCCCATACCAAAGAAATCAGCCACAGATAACCTCAATGACTATCGCCCTATTGCCCTTACACCGATCATCACAAAGTGCCTTGAGAGTCTGGTGTTGTACCATCTGAAAACCTGCCTCCCCTTCGTTTTCGATGAATATCAGTTTGCTTATAGAGCAAACAGATCAACTGAGAATGCAATAGCCATAGCTCTCCATAATGCGCTGTGCCATTTGGAACATCAGGAGAGCTATGTGAGGATGCTTTTCATTGATTATAGCTCAGCCTTTAATACTATCATACCGGACATCCTCTTCTGCAAACTCACTGACCTGGGCTTCCCTTTACTCACCTGCAATTGGATCAGGAATTTCCTGACGGACCGCCCTCAGACTGTTAAACTCGGTCCTCATTTCTCTTCCACCCACACACTCAGCACTGGCTCCCCTCAAGGGTGCGTGCTGAGCCCAATTCTGTACTCTTTTTATACGCATGACTGCCGCCCAGTCCATCACCAGAATAACATCATCAAATTTGCAGACGATACTACAGTGGTGGGACTAATTTCAAAGGGCGATGAGGCTGCCTACAGAAATGAGACCATGAGATTGTCAGAGTGGTGTTTAGCCAATAACCTGACACTAAATACCACCAAAACAAAGGAAATCATACTCGACTTTAGTAGGCACAGGGCAGACCCCGCTCCCCTTTACATCAATGGAGACTGCGTAGAGAGGGTTCAAACTTTCAAATTCCTTGGCACGACCATCTCAGCAGACCTCAAATGGTCAGCCAACACCACAGCAATTATCAAGAAGGCACAGCAGCGCCTTCACTTCTTAAGAGTGTTAAAGAGGAAAAATCTAGGGGGACTTCCGGCGGCAAGATGAGGTGGTAGTCGCTTTCCGCTTGCGCTCTCACATAATTTCATTTTATTTGCACTAAGATAAGTTTAAATATACTCTGGAAAGGGATACATTTCTTTCTAATAACAACCTGCATCTACGGTCAACCGAGGTATTCCAAAATGACAAGCAAAAACGTGAAAAAATCGACGACCAGACAGACACAGCTCGACAGTCCCAACTTAAAGCAAGCTAACATGGAGGCCGCCGCTAGCAGCACCATAAGTCTCAGCCGTGCGGAGCAATCTTTGACGCCAGAGGACAATATACTTCTTCAGTTGGTTAAAACGGAACTGATATCCTCCCGCAATCAGATGGCAGAAACCATCAAAACAGAGATGGCGAGCTTTCGTTCAGAGATTGGACTGATTGTCGAATCCTTTCGATCGTAGGTCAAAAACAAAATGGATGCTCTACAACTGGAGGTAACGGGACAAGTTAATTCCATTCAGACTAAGCAAATCATTATGTCTGATTCCATTGAGAATATAGAAACGACGCTGAATTCCCACCACGACTCGCTAGACACAATGGAAACCACAGTTTTAATTTTGAAAGATCAAATACAGAAGCTACAAGAGCAACAACAAGATCTCGAGAATAGGAGTCGTCTCCAAAACCTGCGTATAATTGGCATTCCTGAAGAAGTGGAGAATGGCCAGCCTACTGATTTCATGTCTGGCTTTTTCTCAGAAGTGCTGGGTGAGGATCTATCCGGTCTTCAGTCAGACTCAGTGGTGTTGGATCGCACTCATCGTGCCCTCGCTCCGAAGCCCAGCCCCGGCGGCAGACCCAGAGCAATGATCGTTCGTCTGCACTATTTCTCCGACAAGGCCAAGATTCTCCAGGCCTCCAGGAAGCGCGGTGAGCTTACATTTTGCGGAGCGCATATCCATATCGTCCCAGATATGAGTGCCGAGCTGAGTCGTAGAAGAGCGGCATTTAACTCTGTGAAACTCAAGCTTAAACAGGCTGGGATTTCCTACGGCATTCACCATCCGGCAGATTTACGGTTCTGTTACGACCCCCCTTAGTCTAGGGTTAGGAACGCCGATAACAAAAACTATGGAAAATATCCCCTCTCCTGTCCCAGATCACACACAAAATACCACAACACAATATAGTGTCAAAAGATAAGCTTTTTTATTTACACAGAAATAGAAAAGCTGAAAGCATGACTCTCCAGGAGGGGTTCACGCCAAAATAACAAACCAAAAAGAATTCTACCTAACAAGGAATTAAATATAACTTACCTAACAAATGAAAACCCCAAAGAAAATACAACAATCTTCCCTTACTCCCTAGCTAGCCAGTAACCAAGAGAAAACTGTTTAATCAAAAAAAAGAATGGCAACCTCGCTCCCTTCGGCTTTCAAATAAACATTCAAACATATTGCACTTAACTCAGCAAAAGAATAAACGGGGTTAAATAAACTAAATCAATAAACAAAAGACAATAAACTTACAACATTTAGACAAAAGAAAAACGTGTCTTCATGATCACCGTGAGAATTTCCACACAAGGAAACCCCACTAAAAGATCAGCACACCAACGCGGCTGATCTAAACAACTGGTCTGGGGCAGGAGACAACGGACCGCGGAGCTCCACGACGCGCGTGCAAACAGAGCTCCCCACACTGCAGTGTATCGCAGTAGTTAACCGCTCCGCGCCTCCTCATAATCAACCACAGCTGCGCCCAATCAAGCCCTGCACAGAGTGAGAGGGAGAGAGAGAGAGAAGACAAACTACACACAACAAATCACAACAATAAAAGAAATAACAAAAATAAACATAACACATTGTCCTAGTACGTAACACCCCCACCCTTAGTTACAAAACCCGATTTGTAACAATAAATTATCAACAATTACTATTTTTTTTTTTAGTCAGCGGTCAACTAAGCATCACTAGAATACGCCCTTGACAATGCGTCGGCTACGATGTTATCAGCACCCTTTTTATAGCGGATATCCAAGTTGAACTCTTGTAAGATGAGCGCCCACCTCATCAAACGCTGGTTAGAATTAGCCATACGAGCCAGGAATATTAGAGGGTTGTGATCTGTGTACGCCACAATATAATCACCGGAACTCAAATACACCTCGAAGTGTTGGACAGCCAGCAGCAACGCCAGGGCTTCTTTCTCGATTGTGCTATAGTTTTTCTGACACCGGGTAAATTTCTTTGAGAAATAACTCACGGGATGTTCAACTCCAGCGTTATCTGCTTGCATCAGCACCGCACCAGCGCCATGAGCACTCGCATCCACCTGCAGACTAAAGGGTTGAGTGAAGTTCGGGGCAGAAAGCACAGGAGCATTACACAGGAGATCTTTAGCAGAAGAAAAGGCAGATTCACATACTTCGTTCCACACAAATTTTCGCTCCATACTCAAGAGATCAGTGAGGGGTGCAACCACTGTGGCAAAATTCCTACAGAAGCCCCTGTAGTATCCAGCCATTCCCAAAAAACGCCTCAACTCGCGTTTATTCGTGGGCGAAGGAAAAGTAACAATAGCTTCGACTTTAGCCTGAACAGGCTTGACTTGACCTTGCCCGACTAGTTTACCGAGATAAGTCACTACTACTCTGGCAAACTCACATTTGCTGAGGTTAAGTGTCAAGGATGCTTCAACCAAGCGTTTCATGACTAACCTCAGAGTAAATAGATGATCATTCCATGTCATAGCGTAGACCACAACGTCATCGAGATACACTTCACAGTTCTGAACATCTGATAACACAATCCTCATCAATCGTTGGAATGTGGCAGGTGCATTTCGCATCCCGAAAGCCATCACCGTATATTGCATGAATGCATCAGGCGTGACAAAGGCGGAAATTTCAGAGGCGCGCGATGTCAATGGCACCTGCCAATATCCCTTTAACAGATCGAGTTTGGTTACATAACGTGAAGAACCTACGCTATCAACACAGTCCTCCATTCTAGGGAGAGGAAAGGAGTCAGCTTTAGTGACAGCATTAACTCTGCGAAAATCGGTACAAAATCGAAACGAGCGATCAGACTTGGGCACAAGTATGCAAGGCGAGCTCCATGGGCTCTGGCTGGGTACAGCAAAACCATTACGCACCAGATACTCAACTTCCTCTCTCATGACTTGGCGTTTATGCGGGTTGACACGGTATGGATGCTGTTTAACTGGTGTGCTTTGACACACTTCAATATCATGCTTCAACACATTTGTCTGCAAAGGCACATCATTAAACAACATAGGATAGCTGTAAATCAGTTCAACAATATCACTACGCTGACTCTCAGACAAATAAGAAAGATGAGACGACAAGTTGACCAGGATAGCAGAATTCGTAAGTCTTCCACAAGAGACTCGAGCATCCTTGTCAATTAAATCATCTGTCTCTAACACATAAGTAGAAGGCACATCAATAGCATTAACAGCAGACATGGCAACGACAGGGTTAACTTCAGGCACATCTCGAGAAACATACCTCTTCAACATATTTATGTGACAGACTCTGCTTTTCCGTCGTCGATCCGGAGTTAAAACTGTATAGTTAGTATCATTCAGTTTCTTTTCTATTTTATATGGTCCAGCAAACCGAGCAGACATTGGAGAACTAGGTACCGACAGAAACACAAGCACAGAATCACCTGGCTTAAAATTGCGAACTTCGCTGGTTTTATCATATCTGCTCTTCATCTTACATTGAGACTCAACAAGGTGCTGTTTCGCAACCTCCCACACACTATGGAGGTGCTCACGAAATGAACTCACATACTCCAAAATCGGCACCGCGGGAGGATCCTTAGAGTGAAACTGTTCACTTATCAATTTCAGGGGTCCTCTAACCGTATGTCCGAACACAAGTTCGGCTGGACTAAACCCTAAGGACTCTTGCACTGTACTCCTTATGGCCAACATTAATAAAGGTAACCCATCCACCCATTCTTTACCCGTTTCGACACAATAAGTGCGCAGCATTGACTTCAGCGTTTGATGAAAACGCTCGAGCGCACCTTGCGACTCAGGATGGTATGCACTTGACATTTGATGTTCCACCCCCAGTTCATTTACCAACTGTTCAAACAGGCGGGAGGTGAAATTTGTCCCCTGATCTGTCTGAATTACTTTAGGTAATCCAAACATAGAGAAAAACTTAATCAGCTCTTTAACCACGACTTTTGTTTTAATAGAGCGTAACGGCACGGCTTCCGGGTAGCGAGAGGTGGCACACATTATAGTAAGGAGATACTGATGACCTGACTTAGCCTTCGGCAATGGACCGACGCAATCAAGAATAAGTCTCTCAAAAGGTTCTCCCATTACAGGAATCGGTTTAAGTGGCGCCTGAGGAATCTTTTGATTAGGCTTACCAGCAAGTTGGCAAACGTGACAGGACCGAACAAACGCAGACACGGATGATTTTAAACTTGGCCAAAAGAAATGTCTGGAAATTCGGTCATATGTTTTCGTAACACCAAGGTGTCCTGAACATAGATGTTCGTGAGCTAACTGCATGATTTGATACCGATAACCAGTAGGAAGGACAATCTGAGAAACACGGTCACCTTCAGAATTTAACGGCTTCCACCAGCGCATCAACACTTCCTCATCCCAAAAATAACCTACTGACACATCTGAAACTTGCGTTTTGTCCACAGCCGCACTGATACATTTGCTCAAAGATAAGTCAGATTTTTGCGCAGCAATTAACTGTTCCCTACCCACTTTTAAGGGAATTTCGTTTGCATTCAAATACTCATCACTCAAGAGCGGTTGAGGTTTAACAAGCAATTTGCACTCCACACTCTCTGGCGATGCAGCTAGAAAAGAACTTGAAAGATCCACCACATCTTCAAATTTCTTTTTCTGCGCGCGCGTTACGACACATGCTGGGAAAGCAGTGGGAAACTGTGACAGAGCAGCTACCTGAGTGCCCACGTTCGGCTCGGCAGATACGATCGGGTACGGAAACACTTTGGTTCCAGCTAAATCATTACCCAAAATCATACTCACGCCATCCACAGGTAATTGTAAATGCACACCGATAGTAACCGTGCCGGAGATAAGGTCAGATTTCAGCTGAACGGTATGCAACGGCACCGGAGTACAGCCCATTTCAATACCACGAATGAGCACATCATTACCTGTATACGAATTCAACGAGAACGGCAGAGCACTTTCTAATATCAAGGATTGTGCAGCTCCCGTATCTCGTAGCATCACTATAGGTTTTACCTCGTCGTTATCTGAAAGCGAAACTAAACAAGTTTGTAAAAACGATCCAAAAGCATCCAATCTTTTTCCTGGTGCCAGTTCAGAAAGGGAGGTAAACGCTACCCCTCTAGGCTTACCGCCAGCTTTCTGCTGCCAAGCTTTACAGCTTGTAATCAAATGGCCAGGATCAAGACAATAAAAACAAACTCTTTTTCTATCAGGCCGCTTCTGCGCAGATGCTTCACCGTCGACCCTGAAAGAGTTGTCCCTCGTCATCCTCTTATCTTTCCCTACGTCCACGACCAAGGAGGGTTTAAGAGCGCGCATAACTGGGAACACAGTTTTATGAGTAAGTGCGAATTCGTCTGCAAATGTTGCCGCATCGAAAAGCTTAGCTACTTTCTGCTCATTTAAATGGACTACAATATTTTCTGGCAAACTATTTTTAAAATCTTCGAGCAAAATCAGTTCTTGCAATTCATTAAAAGTTGTAATCTTAGTAGAAACACACCACTTCTCAAATAACAATCTCTTTTCACGCGCAAACTCCACAAACGTTTGCTTGGCTGTCTTTGAACACGCCCTGAACTTCTGCCGATACGCCTCCGGTACCAATTCATAAGCGCGCAAGACAGCCAATTTCACAAGATCATAGTTCAGCGAATCATCAATCGGCAAAGCTGCGCAAACCTCTTGGGCCTTGCCAACGAGATTACACTGCAACAACAACGCCCACATATCTCTGGGCCATTTCAATTTAGCCGCGACACGTTCAAAAGCCACAAAATACGAGTCAACTTTAGACTCACGAAATGGAGGTACAAGTTTAATGTACTTACCCACATCAAAGTCAGGTTGCCCCACCTCGGAACTACCGGAAACAAGTCTGGTGCGCGGTGACGGAACTGGTCTGTTGCGCTGGACTTCCAACTCTAACCTACGCAACGTAACATCCCGATCAGTCTTTAAGTCTAACTCTTTCAATCGGAGTAGTTGCGTTTCATGCTCCTGTTTCTTTAACTCAAGATCTAACTCTTTTAAGCGAACAGTTACCATAGGATCAAAACCAGCAACCCTTTTACCGCTTACCAAATCTGCCTTGTCAGATGCGGTTTCTTCCTCAAACTCTGACCCATGAGCAAGTCCAGGAAAAATACCAATCTCAACTAACCTACCATACAACTCATCTTTAATTACCTGTTTCTTTTCCTCTTTAGGGACCGTTATGTTGTAAAATTCTGCTATTAGAATTAGATCTACTTTTCTACACCGCTCAAATTCCTTTAACGTAGGTGACAACGTAAACTTAATTAAATCGAAATCCATATTAAGCATAAAACTTCCTCCTGATCACTATAATGATCACTATAAACTTAAAAAATCTTGGGTGGGGCAAATTTATCACTCTGATTTCCAGTCAAAATGGAAATCCAAAATGGAATCCAGTCAACGGGGGACTGCGATTGTTATTAATAAGAACACCCCGTTCTGCGTGAGTAATGTTCAAACTGATAGAGGAGGTAGATTTGTTATAATAACTGGTACATTATATAATGTTCCCCTGATATTAGCGAATATTTATGCCCCCAACTGGGACGATGTATCATTTATAAAATCTATTTTAACCAATCTCCCCAATTTGACCACACATAAACTAATCCTAGGAGGAGACTTTAATGCTCATTGGCTGCGAATGTCAGCTGGTAATTTTTTCCCTAATTCTAAGAAGTCCATTACCTATTGCCTAATACTATTTACTTTTTCTATAGTAGGTTATTAGTAATTAGTACATTTGCTTTATTTACCCTTTTATTTTTATTTTCTTGGTTTGAAGTCCTGTGTGTTGTAATTTTCTCTTTATTGTATTTATGCTTGTGTTAATTTTGTACATTGACATTTTTGTACAACATTATTTCATTAAATAAATTAGTAAATTTATCAATACATGCATACATAGATCTAATGTGACTGTTTTACAATAAGGCCTCATGTTTGTGTGTTTTTATCTGAGATCTTTATCTGGGTGTCTTCCAGGAGTGCAGTAAACAAAACCCACACATGCATGCTAATTTCTTAATTTAGAATGTGTTTTTGTTTCATATTATTTTTGAATAATAATTTGCTGTACACACCTTTCCTAATCATTAAACATGAACTTCAAACTTACATTAAGGTGACAAACAATTGTGTAATATATTAATATATAATATATATATATGTAAAAAAGGGATAGTTCACCCAAAGATTTTTTTTTTCCTTAGGTAAACTATCCCTTAAGTAGGATAAACATCATTAGGTTAATCAGCTGTGCCATATCCCACTCTGAAATATTTAACCCATAATTAGGGATAACAATGTAAATGTAGTGCAGCATCTGTGTGCTCATCATTTCTCATTATGGCTTTGATTATAAAAGGCATCCACAAAGTTAACAATTGTAGCAAGATGGAGAATGTGTTGTTAACACTATCAGACTCCCAGGGAGCTATAACATTAACAGTAAGCAAAGAAATTGCTGAGACTATAAAGAATGGTGAGTAAAAAAAAAAAAGATTGGTTGCTTGATGGAATTTATTTTATTGATTGAAATTCTTTTTTACAGATAAAACATATGCAGCGTATATAATGCAACAAGTGAGATCTGCAGCACAGAAAGTTAAGGCATTTTTTAAACCATAATAACATTTAAAATGATCATGGGGAATTTTTTTATTTTTTATTGTGTTTTCTTTGGCAGACACTACCCACTGTTCAGAATCAGTGTCCCCCTCCTGTTGCTACTCTGTCCCAGTGTCCCCCTCCTGTTGCCACTCTGTCCCAGTGTCTCCCTCCTGTTGCCACTCTGTCCCAGTGTCTCCCTCCTGTTGCCACTCTGTCCCAGTGTCTCCCTCCTGTTGCCACTCTGTCCCAGTGTCCCCCTCCTGTTGCCACTCTGTCCCAGTGTCCCCCTCCTGTTGCCACTCTGTCCCAGTGTCCCCCTCCTGTTGCCACTCTGTCCCAGTGTCCCCCTCCTGTTGCCACTCTGTCCCAGTGTCCCCCTCCTGTTGCCACTCTGTCCCAGTGTCCCCCTCCTGTTGCCACTCTGTCCCAGTGTCCCCCTCCTGTTGCCACTCTGTCCCAGTGTCCCCCTCCACGTCCAGCATCTCTGTCCCAGTGTCTCCCTCCACGTCCAGCATCTCTGTCCCAGTGTCCCCCTCCACGTCCAGCATCTCTGTCCCAGTGTCTCCCTCCACGTCCAGCATCTCTGTCCCAGTGTCTCCCTCCACGTCCACCATCTCTGTCCCAGTGTCCCCCTCCTGTTGCCACTCTGTCCCAGTGTCTCCCTCCTGTTGCTACTCTGTCCCAGTGTCCCCCTCCTGTTGCCACTCTGTCCCAGTGTCTCCCTCCTGTTGCCACTCTGTCCCAGTGTCTCCCTCCTGTTGCCACTCTGTCCCAGTGTCCCCCTCCTGTTGCCACTCTGTCCCAGTGTCCCCCTCCTGTTGCCACTCTGTCCCAGTGTCCCCCTCCTGTTGCCACTCTTTCCCAGTGTCCCCCTCCTGTTGCCACTCTGTCCCAGTGTCCCCCTCCTGTTGCCACTCTGTCCCAGTGTCCCCCTCCTGTTGCCACTCTGTCCCAGTGTCCCCCTCCTGTTGCCACTCTGTCCCAGTGTCCCCCTCCTGTTGCCACTCTGTCCCAGTGTCTGCCTCCTGTTGCCACTCTGTCCCAGTGTCCCCCTCCTGTTGCCACTCTGTCCCAGTGTCCCCCTCCACGTCTAGCATCTCTGTCCCAGTGTCTCCCTCCACGTCCAGCATCTCTGTCCCAGTGTCCCCCTCCACATCCAGCATCTCTGTCCCAGTGTCTCCCTCCACGTCCACCATCTCTGTCCCAGTGTCCCCCTCCTGTTGCCACTCTGTCCCAGTGTCTCCCTCCTGTTGCCACTCTGTCCCAGTGTCCCCCTCCTGTTGCCACTCTGTCCCAGTGCCCCCCTCCTGTTGCCACTCTGTCCCAGTGTCCCCCTCCTGTTGCCACTCTGTCCCAGTGTCCCCCTCCTGTTGCCACTCTGTCCCAGTGTCTCCCTCCTGTTGCCACTCTGTCCCAGTGTCCCCCTCCTGTTGCCACTCTGTCCCAGTGCCCCCCTCCTGTTGCCACTCTGTCCCAGTGTCCCCCTCCTGTTGCCACTCTGTCCCAGTGTCCCCCTCCTGTTGCCACTCTGTCCCAGTGTCTCCCTCCTGTTGCCACTCTGTCCCAGTGTCTCCCTCCACGTCCAGCATCTCTCTCCCAGTGTCTCCCTCCACGTCCAGCATCTCTCTCCCAGTGTCCCCCTCCACGTCCAGCATCTCTGTCCCAGTGTCTCCTTCCACGTCCAGCATCTCTGTCCCAGTGTCCCCCTCCACGTCCAGCATCTCTGTCCCAGTGTCTCCCTCCACGTCCAGCATCTCTGTCCCAGTGTCTCCCTCCTGTTGCCACTCTGTCCCAGTGTCCCCCTCCTGTTGCCACTCTGTCCCAGTGTCCCCCTTCTGTTGCCACTCTATCCCAGTGTCCCCCTCCTGTTGCCACTCTGTCCCAGTGTCCCCCTCCTGTTGCCACTCTGTCCCAGTGTCCCCCTCCTGTTGCCACTCTGTCCCAGTGTCCCCCTCCTGTTGCCACTCTGTCCCAGTGTCCCCCTCCTGTTGCCACTCTGTCCCAGTGTCTCCCTCCTGTTGCCACTCTGTCCCAGTGTCCCCCTACTGTTGCCACTCTGTCCCAGTGTCCCCCTCTTGTTGCCACTCTGTCCCAGTGTCTCCCTCCTGTTGCCACTCTGTCCCAGTATCCCCCTCCTGTTGCCACTCTGTCCCAGTTTCTCCCTCCTGTTGCCACTCTGTCCCAGTGTCCCCCTCCACGTCCAGCATCTCTGTCCCAGTGTCCCCCTCCACGTCTAGCATCTCTGTCCCAGTGTCTCCCTCCACGTCCAGCATCTCTGTCCCAGTGTCCCCCTCCTGTTACTACTCTGTCCCAGTGTCCCCCTCCAGTGATTACTCATCCAGCATCCCTTGTCGAGTGCCCTGTTGAGACAAGGAAAATACATCTCACACAACAATCCTCACAAACACACAATCTTCAATCCCCTTCCATGCAATCAGAATGTCAAGAAACCCAACAAGGTATGCACTGTTTCAAAATATTCAATATGTATAAATGTTTACCTCACAATTATAAACTGCTGTTTTCATAGAATTCACACACAGGGCCACACTGCTGCTGCTTGACCTCACACAGATGTATCTGCATCTGTACTATAGAAATAAGATTGCCTTATACCGAAAGCTTGAGCAAGTTTTCAAAGAAAAATGTTACAACATCAGCAATGAAAAATTAAGAAAAAAATTTGGCAACATGATAACCACCTACAAAAGGGCTAAAGACCGGTGTCAGTCAACAGGAGAGGGAAAAGTTACATGGGAGTATTACAAGGTTGGTGTGCTTTTTGTATCAAAATTACTGCAGAATCACTGGGTTTACATTTAAAATAATTTCTAAAGCGTCTCTATTTACATTGTTTCACATGTTTTCTTAAAGCAAATGAAAGACTTATTTGGGAAATGTGGAGTTGGGAGTGCACCATCAGGCACAATATGCTCAACTCCTCTGTTCAACACTACCTCATCCCAGACTACAGTGCCAAAGTCCTCATTTGCACAGGCCACAAGCTCCCAAGAACAGCTTCTCCCAGAAGAGCAACCAGGTCCCTCCACTGCTATGCCCTCCACAGAAATACACAGGAGACAAACAAGATCCACATTCTGTGAAGTTTTTGAAGCGCATTCAGAGAGGAGAACAGCTGCTCTAGAGTCACTAGTGCGGCCTGACTTAGAGCGCCGCAGAAGGCTTAAAGAGAGGCGGAGAAGGGTGTTTGAAAAGAAATCTCTTA
The DNA here is from genome assembly GCA_030578255.1 of Tiaroga cobitis. Classification (NCBI taxonomy): domain Eukaryota; kingdom Metazoa; phylum Chordata; class Actinopteri; order Cypriniformes; family Leuciscidae; genus Tiaroga; species Tiaroga cobitis. Next base: position 45,464,582 of record CM060613.1, on the reverse strand, counting down.
CCTGCCTTGGAGAAATAATTGAACAACTAAAAAAAATCTGTAAATCCCAAGAAATGACAATCGATCTATTAAAAAAATAAAGTTTAACTTTAAAGTCCATTCCCATGTGTATCACATCATTTTTATTGCTCATCACATCATTATTATAGAGATAACAACACAAAACATTCCTCCCTAGACAGGGGACAGTGGTTGACTGGCAGAATACTGTCAATCATTTGATATTAAGTGCTTAATATCATTCTGTACAATCTCATCCACCAGCTAAAAAAAAAAGCTTTGTTCTTAAGATAAGTTTAAGGCAGGTTTTGAAGGTAGAACAAGTCAATGTGATGTTCACAGGCGGCCACAGATTGCATTTCTATGATGTGATGCATTATTGTGAATGTGGGCTTCTGGTGGGTATGGGTCATCCTCCATAACATCTGCCTGCAGATCCTCCTCAATGTGGTCATTGGATTTCAGGCAGATGTTATGAAGAATGCAACAGGCTGTGACTGCGGAAGAAATGTTCTTCACTTTTTTCATGTGCAGACATCTGAGTCTCCTGAATTTTGATTTTAAAATGCATGCTCAATGACTACACGAGCAGAATTCAGTTTCCTATTGAATAATCTCTGCCTGACAGTCAAGTGGCCATTGTCTCTGTATGGCTTCATTAGCTGAAGCAAAAGAGGGTATGCAGAATCTCCAATTATATGCATGCCCTGAGGAACCAGGGAATGTGGATCTTCCTCAAGAAGTCGGCCTACCTCTGACAAACGAAATGTCCTTGAATCACGCCAGCTACCAGGGTGACCCACACTGACATGACAGAACCGCCGCTGACTGTCACAGAATCCTGTAAGTATAACAGAACAGAACTGTTTCCTGTTGATGTAGGCCACAGGACTCTCACATTGGGGTTTTACCATTGGAATGTGGCATCCATCAACTGCACAGACAGTTTTAGGAAACCCAGCTGTTTAGAATTCTAACTGGGATATATGCAGGGCTTGTCCTCTGGGCCAGGAGATGTAATGTGACAAATGCGTTATTACAAGAGAACAGAAATCATGCAGGTGTGTTGAAACTGTAGATTTGGTTATGTTAAATCTGTCTGCCACTCCTCTATAGGACTCTTGGTTGGAAAGAGTCCATAGAGAGGCAAGTATACTGTTTGTCAGCGGCACCTTAGTCTGCTGTGTATTCATGTAGAAAGGACCTGTATTTATAAGATCCTGCATTAGGAAGAGAAAAAATAGTTATCATATAATAAAAACATGGACACATGTACACATCTCACATATGACAGCACAAGAGTTGAAACTTATGACCTCTCTCTCTCTCTCTCTCTCTCAAAAGCAACTTGCTATTGGCTTCATTTACGTTTTAATGAAATCCTTTAAACCTATTTTTTAATTTGGTGCTGAATTATCTGCAGTCTGGGCTGTTTGTTTTTTACATGACATAAGTTTCATTAGATGCAAGTTGCAACATACCACTCTAGACCACCAGATACAATTATATCCCTACCGTTTACTGAATAAGCCACACTGTTAGACCTTACCAGGTTTTTTACAGTAAAATACTGGCAACAGGCCAAATTCTGACATTATCATACCATTTTCCATTAAAGCAGTCATATATTGTAGAAAACAAAACTAGCCTATAGGAATATACTGTGAATTAACAGCTCTCAAAGTCGACACTCAGAGACTGTGTTCACAATCACACCCTATACCCTCATTCACTATTCCCTATATTAATTCTCTAATATGGTCCACTTGAATTAAAAGAAGTAAGTGAATTGAGACACTGCTGAACACCTGATAAGCAGAATCACTGAAGGATAGAGAAACAAGAACTGAAAAAGAGAAACACAAAAACTATAACTGACTTCCAGCAACAATGAGTGTGAAACCAGTTTACAAACCAGTGTAACATTATTTCTGTCATACATGAAAAGTTCTTGTTGAGAATTAACAGATAGTAAAGTAAAAATAATAAAGTTTGTTGTCACCATAATGGAGATCAGTATTTGCTTTAGTTGGTCTCTTGTCCCTGGACTTCTTACAATTAATCTTTCTCTGCCTGCTGTAACGGTGAGTTTTAAAAGCACATTTGTTGTGGCAAGAAACAATTGAGAGAAAGTTGATCTGGTGTTTTTGGCTTTAGTGATGATGTCACAATCGTCCTGGACATGTCTGATTTCCAGATCTGTATATATTCTTCGAAATTATTTAATTTAAGGGTATAACATAAATCTGTGGGTCTACAACATGAAATGAGTATTTCGGTTAACCCTCTGGGGTCTGAGGTGTTTTTGGGGCCATTGGGATGTTCTGATATGCCTACATTTGTGCTTTTTTCAGTTATTTATAAACATGTTAATGGCAAAGGTGTAAATTCACTCTATATAGCACAAACTGGGCTACCATAATATCTAAGCAACATGTATGTACATGTTTGTATTTTTAAGAGAATAATGTTTATGCGTGGTTATTGAAAAAAATAAAAATGAAAGTTGTTGAAATAAGGCCACAAAACACATATTGATTATTTCTTCACAAGACTTTTGAAAATTGTATCACATAGCCTAGAATATTTGCTCCAAAACTATGTGAGAATCATCCTGACTACTCATTCAGATAAGACAATAAAGTATTTTTACATTTTTAATGACGTGTTTTGTGTCAGAAAGCTTTATGCGAGGAGGCGTGATCTCTCATTAGTATGTATGCATTTCACACCTGAAAAAGACAAAGACCCTCCCATAATGGCCCTATTAGGTGCTATCAGGACATATCATTATAAGGAGCCTTGCACAAAGAATGAGGAGATTTAAAAAAGAATGGCTTTTAGATTGTTTGGATTAATTTACAACACAACATAATCCAAAGATACACACATACCTGTCAACATAGTACATAGTACATAGAAACATAGTACATACCTGTCATTTCCAAGGTGTTTGATTTTTCATTTTACCATGTTCATGTACAGAGACTGTTGAATGTTGAAGTCAGCAGGACTCAGTGGCATCTCTCCCTGTAAAAAATGAAATAAAAAAATAAACACCTTTGAACATGCTGATATCAAGAGAAACTATATGGCTGCACGACTTTGGGCATGCATTGTAGAAAAAATTGCGATTTAATTTTATATATATATATATATATGTATACATATATATATATATATATATATATACACACACACACACACACACACACACTGTCAGAAAAAGGGGTACAGTAGGAGTCCATTTTTGTCCCCCAAGGTGCAATCTACGCTAATGTACGCTAATGGGCTTATCATTGGACCTCTAGGTACATATATGTACCTTTTTGAGGGTCAAAAATGTACATATATGTTCCCAAGCATTAAAAGGTACATATATGTACCCTTTTTTTAAAGGTTAAGGTACAAAGCAAAAACTCCAGTGTTAAATTAACTCTGAGCTAATTAAGTGATTCACTGAGTGATGAATGGCCATTATTGAAGACACCTGATGTTAACAAGCAGAATCACTGAAGGAGAAAATCTCATTTTTGAGGACACCATTATGGTGATTGGTGTTTACTTTAGTTGGGCTCTTGACTCTTAAACTGTTAACATTAGATTTTGTTTGGCTGCTGTATCTGAGTTATAACTGCCAGATGAGAAAAGTTGATCAGATGATGTTGGTTATGTTTTGACATAATCATAATTTGATCTGATTCACAAATCTCATTTACAGAGTTATGTCTACCTTGTTAATTACAGCAGACTGTGATTCTACAGTAAATGGTTTTCAACATAATCCAAAATATTTCTTAAAAGTTGTTCCGATCAGAAGACTTTGAAATTGTATTTTATTTAGACACACTGACATCAATAATCAGCCTGTGAATCTCAACATTAGTGACAATAATAAAGCATGTTGCAGTGCATTCTGGGTGCCACCAATCAAAACTCATTCATGGCTCCCATCATACATTGCGGTATGAATAAATTATTATCTGAATTGTCTTAGTAATTTCCTTTCCCTAATGGCATATTCTGTTTGTCACCATTGTTGAGATTCATACACTGATTCTTGATGTCTGTGTGTGCCTAAAAGGAAGATTTTTTTTTTTCAGAACAACTTTTTAGAAATCTTTTAGATTATTTAGAAAATTCTGGATCTTATGTTGTGGAATCACAGTGATGCTGTAACCAACAATATACATTTAAGTCAGAGATCAGACTCTAAATTAGTTCAGTGACTCAGGACAAATTATGATTATGTCAAAACATAATCAACACCACCTGATCAACTTTTCTCTTTGTTCATCTGGCAGTTACAACAGCCAAACAAAATCTAATGTTAACAGTTTAAGGCCCAACTAAAGCAAACACTGATCACCATAACGGTGTCTTAAAAAAATTGATTTTCTCCTTCAGATGTCTTCAATAATGGTCAATCATAACTCAATGAATCACTTAATGAGCTCATTAACTTTAACACTCTTGAATGTTAATTTAACACTCATAGTTTACCATTTTAACACTCTTGAGTCTGGAGCCATATTTAACACTGGAGTTTTTGCTGTGTACAATATCAAGACACAGACGCTGCAAAGCCATTTTTTTTGTAAAAGTTGTTGTTTAAAGGTTTTAATGATACCTTAATTATTTAAGGTAGAGTTTAACTTATCACTATATTTGAGTAGCCTTGAAATAACCTTGAAATAAAGGAAATAATAGTTTTGGCACAAGGGTACAAATATGTACCCTATGCCAAGGGTACACAATCTGTACCCTTGAGGGTACAGCCCCAGTGACAAACCATTGTACCTCTAAAGGTACAATTATGTACTTTATTTTCTGAGAGTGCACACACAGTGCTTAGAATAAGTGAACACACCCATGCTAAAGTTGACTACCCTTCACAATATAGACATGGTTTTATTTCAGTTAGCCTAACTGAACATTTATACATAAATAATATATTGTATTTAGACAGTATCACATATTTTAAGGCTGAAATATATTTCACTAAATCATTATAACCTAAGCAGTTATTCGCAAACAAAATAAATTACGCATAAGGCAGTATTTTAGCATGATAATCAGTGTCATAAACTAATCTCAAAACTGAGTGAAATATATGTAGTAGGCTAATATCACATTTAAAAAGTTTACACGAGCGTATAGGGATATTGTGACTGTGAGGTAATCTTTCCTATGTCAAAAGCTAGCCAAAACTAGGCAAAAATATAGTCTGAAAATTAATTTGAGCTCTATATTTAGAAAAGGAATTATATAACACCAAACAACTTACTCCGAACTTGTATCTTCGGCGGGGTCAATTCGTTCTTCAAAATGCTGCCGTTGGTCGTAAGAGTTTCAAATTCCTCTGAGGAAAAGGTGAATCCTCACTGAATCATCTGAAGGGCTTCTTCACCGGAGTAGCGTGCCATCCTCAAAACGCGATGAACTATCAGTGAATCTCATGAAGAATCTTTGTGTTTTTATGGCATTGATCGGGGGCGTGTGCGCGATCACCTGAACTATTTACATGTGAACAGCGCCGGGGGCGTGGCCTCAACTCATTAAAAATAATGAGGGGAGAAAGAAAAAAATTGACCTCTCCTTGGTTTCAAACGGATTTCATGAACTGAGAATATTTGTTTTTATATATAAATTACTTCATTTAAAAGAAGAGAATTCGAGCTTCATAAAGAAACATCTCTCATGCCTGTGTGACAAGTAATTGCGGAGTTACAGTTAATCTTAGGACACGTTTCAGAATGGACTTCACTGACAGAGAGAACGCAGAACTCGCACCATGTTTGTTTTTCTTTATTTGGTGAAAAGCACAACACTTTGTTTTGATTGTGAGTATCCACAAAAAAAAGAAACTTAACAGGATCTAATGATGTATAACACTTATATGTAAGATCAAAATCAACAGAGTACTTTGAGTATCTTTTGCACTGATAAGAAAAAAAGCGAGCAAATCACGCCGGTGTGATTGCCGACCCCAGAGGGTTAATCATGTCTTCTGAAGAATATTGTAATTATATAGTGCATTAAAAAAATAATTCCTGCTTGCCTCAGACATCAACAATTATAATATGAATCTCAACAATGGTAACAGTCAAAAGTTTCATGCAGCAGTGCATGCTGGGTTCCAGGATAGTATAAAATTCCCAGAATGCACTGCTGCATGAATAAAAAAAAAATATTGCCACCATTGTTGAGATTAATGTGCTAAATTTTAATATCTCTGTGTTTCTACAAGACTGTGTAGCTCTGTTTTTTTGGGATATGTATGATGTGTTAAAAAGGAGTCACTTAAATGTATTGCTGTATTTTCACAGTGGTGGTAATGTAACACTTTTGGTTGAAGATTAAACTCCTTCCATTAATTCCTTAGTGCAGGAACAGGCAATATGATCATTTTCATATTTTGACAAATCCAATCATTAATAAACTGTGTGTGCACAAGTGTGAAAAACACAGCTCAACAGCAAAATAAAACATTATGTTATAGCATCAGCATACCAACTAAAGCAAACACTGATCTCTATAATGGTAACTTCAAACCAAACATTTTCAATTAAACATCCTAATAACAACTTCTGTAGATGCATGACAGAAATAAAGGCATACTGGTTAATAATAAGTGTAATAATGCGTAATGGCTGGAAGTCAGTTGTAGTTCTTGTGTTTCTCTATTTTCTGTTCTTGTGTTCCTCTTTCCTTCCGTGATTCTGCTTGTTAACAGCAGGGGTTCATCACTAATGCTCAACAATCACTTACATATTGACCTAATTATCTCACTGCAACACTGTCAATGTTACTTTTACTCTTTGTAGTGTGGATTTTCCTGTGGGGTTGAAAGGGTTAACAGTGTAAGATAAAAAGACACCCACAAAATGTATTTAACAGCAATAAACTGTAAGTTGTGAAACAGGTTTATACTGGCAACACTGTTGCCAGTAGTTTACTGTAAAATCTTGTTGGTTGGGTCACCATTGTGCTGAAGACTAGAGCCTGTGCTTCAGTCTAGGAGAAGATATAGAAACATTGATGATACGCTGCATGTTACTTTATTTAAAAGGCAGTGACTGTGTAGTTGCTGGTCCAGTGGAAATCTCTTTATTTACAAAAGTTTTTTTTTTGTGGTTTCAAATTAAATAAGTTCACAGTAATACTTTGCTCACGTTGTTAATGCATTATACATTTTAGTTAATACTTTTAAATTACAGTTTAAGGCAGTCGGTTTCTGCAAGGGAAATTTGGTAACTCGAGTTTTAGTGCATTTTTACAGTACCTACTGGCAACAGTGTTGCCAGTATTTTACTGTAAAAAAAACCTGGTAAGGTCTAACAGTGCATTTTAAGTAATGAGCACTGTTCACCTTCGGTGATTCTCCTCATCATAACCATCTTCGTGTAAAAACAGTGGTATTTCAATTGCATCCACTTCGTCTGCGATAAAAAACGCGAACGCGATCTCTTCCATTGCTGACGTTTGCAGTCCACAACACAGCGAGATTCAGGAAGTGTCCGGCTTGCCTGCACTTTTTTCACTCCTCCCCTCACTGCAGCCGCCTACTCTCGCATACATTTCAGGCGAGGCAAGGCGCATCTCAAACAAGCCTATACTCTTCTATCCCAGGAGGCCACGCGAGAGGATACGTCATTATCAACATCGCAGAGATCAGCGAGGCGGGGGTTTTCAAATGCGAGTAAACACGGTTCCTTGTGTTTAAATCGTATGTGTTAAACTACTGTTGAGTAAACGTTTTAACTGTTGAAGGTGTAAAGGAGTTAGACAGTATAGTACAGTTGTGATTTTGCTGTAAAAACATGTTTTATTATGTATACAGGGGAGCTCCAGTAAGCACACGTAACGTTACGTCTCTAAAGTGGATTTACATAACCATATACATCTTAAACACGCTTATTTAAAATGTCTATTTACATCTGAAAGGAAAATATTGTATAAGTATTGCAGATGAGCACATCACAACATGAAAAAGACATCTGAGTGATGTAACGTTATGTGTGCTATTATGTAGGATAATTCACTGTTGTCAACACTGTTTACATTAGACAAATGTGTTATAAATAAGTAGGGCTGTAGTCAACCAAAGAAATCCTTAGTCGACCAAAGTCTTGTCCTGCGCAACGATTAGTCAAAAAAAAAAAAAAAAAAAAGACGTGATGTTTTGATTGAACATTTTTTAACAATTGTCATAGAGCATTTATAAAACAACAACAACAAAAAACATCAAAAATACATAAAACTATAATAATAATACAATTCTTTGAAAATTAATTGATTTTTTTTTTTAACTGCAAAAAGTGAGGAGCTCTGTCCTAGGTCTATAGTAACAGTCACAATCGCGCACCTGACCACACCACACGCTACAAAAAATATAACTGCTATCTGCCACAATGAAAAATCCTAACAAAAGCTCTCGTTTTTACAGGCTGTATATTCCTCTTTACTTTCAAAGCTATGGGTTAACTTTTGTCCAGCCGATCTAGGAGTTTTAAAACAAACACACAAACAAACCCAAAGAGCCTAAAAAACAATCCTAATAATAATAGGCTGTATTGTAGGACCGCATATAGGTTTATTTTCGGTTTGTTACATTATTTAGGCTATTTTCAAATGCGTCAAGTGTAGAAATAAAAACAAAAACATATCAAGAAAACACAATCTATTGAGTCAGCATGATAAAGCCGTTAAAGGGACTGCTCACGTCTTTTGCGCGCTCATGATGGAAGCAACGCGGTCGCGGTGCGACGCGCTCTTTTTTTCCAAGTATGTCCACGCCGCATCGAGATAAAAACATATAGTGTATAAAAACATAAAAACCGAAAAAATTGCGTTCTAACTGAATGAATACAGCTAAACTACCTATATCCCTTACTGAGCACGAAGCAGCAGCGCAGCCAGCCACAGGTGCGAACATGTAAGCGTTTAAATTTGTGGATAAACCATAGGCTAATTACATTTAGAATACAGTAATATATAACTGCTTATAAAGGAATACATATCAAGGAGTAAATCATTGAAAATTTCTTTCTATTGGTAAAAAAAAATGCAACTGATCGACCAATAAGAATGTCAGTCGACCAAAACGGCATCACCGATTAGTCGACTAAACGAGGTAAATAATTAAATCTATAAAGTAACTAAACATGTTATATATTTTATTTGTCCCTTATTACTGTTGATAAATTGAGGAACATTTAAGTTGGATAAAAAGTGAGTTAACACATCAGCCACAACCAGCATGTAAATGCAGTATTGAGCTCATATCACAGAGGTAACGTCCTTGCGGTTAAAATAAAAACGATGAGTCAGGATGAACTTGTTCTAATAGCCTTGAATACCTTCGACTCAGAGTGGATTGAATCGTCTAAAAAGGTGCTGTTTGAACTTTGTCCTAATACTAAGCAACGGTGTGTTGCCTTTAAAGGAAACCAGAAGGACGTAAACAATATTAAAAGCTGCCTAAAAGTGTTAAACGAGTGTGGAGAAAATATTCCCAGATTTGTTTCCCACTACCTGGATGAGCTGCCGCCTGTGACGTTTAATAACATGGATGTCTCAAACTTGCTCAGCAAAATGGAACGCCTGCACAGTGAGGTTTGTGCGCTTAGACACGCAGTGAAACTTCAGGCTGATGTTGGTGATAATCTGTATGCTGTCACTACGACCATTGATCAGAGAGTTGCCGCAATAGAGCGACATTCGGAGTCCAGTAATGGCACAAGGAACTGCCAGGACTTGCCGATCGAGGGTGGTCTGCTCGGAGCCTCTGCCGAGGATGGCGGTGTGGAGTTGGTGGCGGCTGCGGGTGTCTCCGGATCACCCGTTGACAGTGAACTCATCGGTGGTGGCCATGCTCATGAGCCCTGCGCGAGGATCGGCTTGGGCGAGAGTGTTGGTGCGGGGAGTCTCGCTCTGTGCCCTGGAGGGACTGCGGCACTGCCAGATTCACCAAAGCTGGAGCTATGTTGTGAAACAGGGACGACGAATGAGGAAGCATACACAGGGTCAGTCGGCTCGGGGAAAAGAGCATGCAGACAAACCAGAGCGGAGGATGCCTAAGCCTATTGTTGGGACGGGCGCGCAAGGAAACATTAAAGTGATTCGGACGAAGTTGGTAAGTGTTTTTGCTACCAAATTCTCTCCAGACCTCGATGCAGAGACGCTGGCTAACTACCTTAAGGAAAAGCTTGGCCGTGAGGTTACCTGTCAACGGGTTGTCACTGTGGGTAATAGATACAGTTCTTTTAAAGTGTGTGGGGAATGCAGTGAAGTCGCTGAGATGTACAACCCAGAACTCTGGCCTGAAGGTTCTGTTGTGCGGCAATACTATGAGCCACGTAAGGCGGGAGTGGCTGGTATTAGTGTAACCAGTTCAATACTTGGAGCGGTTGTGCCGATTGGGGCTATGGCAGCACTGTCCTCTTAAATTCTACCATGCGTGTTGCATCTTACAACTGTCGGGGGTTGCATGTTGGCAGCAGCGCTGGGGACAGGGCTCGGCGTGTAGTTGTCGATAGCTTGCTTCAAAGCTGTGACATTTTATGTTTACAGGAAACTTTTTTACCTAAACAAGATTTGGGAAAATTGAACTCTTTTAATGACAATTTTTGCGGTGCTGGTGAATCTACAACTGATCTTTCAATGGGAATAGTGAGAGGAAAGATAGCAGGAGGTGTGGCTATCCTTTGGCACAAAAAATTGGACTCAGTGATAAAAGTCATAAGGCTTGAAGTTGACTGGTGCATAGCAGTACAGTTAAAGGTTAACAATAAAGAATTTATTATCCTTAACATATATACACCATACGAGTGTCAGCAGAATGAGGATGAATATTTGCATAGACTTGCTTTTATAAATTCTTTTATTCATTATAATCAGTCCATGAGTGTATATGTGGTTGGTGATATGAATGCTGATCTTTCAGACATAAGTTCATTGTTTGCTAAACATATGTTACAGTTCTGTGAAGACAATAACCTTATATTATCCAGTCAATTGTTGTTACCTGCAGATAGCTATTCTTACATAAGTGAAGCCTGGCATACAACATCATGGCTCGATCATTGTATTAGCACTGCAGATGCCCATGTTAGTTTGCGAACAATGAAAATCTTGTATGAAACATCCATGTCTGATCATGTACCATTTGTTATGTTTCTTGATGTCGATAGTCTTCCTGAGATGACCAATGTGGGTAATAGTGCTTTTAAGGCTAAACTGGATTGGGCTAAGCTTACAAATGAGGATGTTTTGTTATATTGTAGGACAACAGATGTTCTTTTGAGCAGTGTATATTTGCCAAAAAGTACAATTATGTGTTCTAATGTAAATTGTAATGATACTGCTCATTGTGAAGCTTTATGTGCAATGTATGATTGTATTGTGGGTGCTATGTATGAGGCAAGCAGACCATACTTTACTTGCACTAATAAGCTACATAACATCAAGCCAGGTTGGAATAAGTTTGTGGCTGCACATAAGGCGGAAGCCAAGGAGGCATTTAAAGCTTGGGTTCTGGCTGGTAGACCCAGACAGGGGCCTGTACTGGACCTCAAAAAGTTTACTAATGCTAGGTATAAATATGCAGTTCGTTATGTTTGCAAATATGAGCAAGTCATGAGTATGAGCAAGTCATGAGAGCAGACTCTTTGGCTGAAAAGCTACTTTGTAATAATACCACTGACTTTTGGAGGGAGGTAAGAGCTCAAAACAAGGGTAATACTTCGTTACCATGCACTGTAGAGGGAGTTTCTGGAGCCGAAAATATAGCCGAGGTGTGGAGGCAACACTACTCAGCTTTACTTAACTGTGTCAATAGTGATCCTTATAAAGTAGGAAATATTGCCAAAAGAGATATACTGGAAATCACAACTCAAGAGGTCCATCAAGCAATTTCTCAGTTATCTGATAATAAAGCAAGTGGCTCAGATCAAATTATAGCAGAGCATCTAAAGTATGCAAGCCCAAAGGTTGCAGCCCTTCTTGCCTTTTGCTTTAATGGCTTTATGACCCATGGAATGTTACCAGACTCGATGTTAGCTGTTACTCTTGTGCCTGTCATTAAAGACAAGACTGGCAAGGTTGGAAGTGTGGAGAACTATAGGCCAATCGCACTAGCTAGTGTTATATCTAAAGTGTTAGAGAGGATTTTATTAGATCGCCTGAGTGAGTATATTGATACCACAGACAACCAGTTTGGCTTTAAGGCTAAACATGGTACTGATTTGTGTATCTATGCCTTGAAAGAAGTAGTTGAAGTGTATAGGAGGCAAAACTCCTCAGTTTTAATTGGTTTTATAGATGCCTCTAAAGCTTTTGACCGAGTCAATCACCGGAAGTTGTTTCTTAAACTGAAACTAAGGGGCGTGCCAGACAGCATGATAAGAATCCTGGCATATTGGTATGCCAACCAGAGTATGCAGGTCAGATGGGGTGATAGAGTCTCCGCTGCGTTTACTGTTGGTAACGGAGTACGACAAGGGGGGTTACTCTCCCCAGCCCTTTTTAACCTGTATATGAATGACTTATCAGAACAACTAAGAGGCAGCAAAACTGGTTGTATGATTGGTACCGCTCTAATAAATCATTTTATGTATGCCGATGATCTGGCTATTGTTTCACCTAGCAGTGCTGGTTTTCAGCAGTTACTAAATATATGTTCTGAGTATGGGCTCAAATATGATGTGCAGTATAATGCTAAGAAGAGTGTTGTCATGATATGCAGAGCAAAAGGGGATAAAGACTTCAACTTTCCAGTGTTTTATCTGTCAGGTAAAGTGCTAAGCACTTGTAATAAAACAAAATACCTGGGGCACTTCCTCACAGATCAATTGTCTGATGATGATGACATATATAGGCAGTGTCGTATGCTGTATGCTCAAGCTAATATGTTAGCAAGAAAATTTTATATGTGTTCAGACCATGTTAAGATGAGGCTCTTTAAAGCCTATTGTACTCCACTCTACACTGCCCCATTGTGGGCCAAGTTCAAAAAGACAACCATACATAAGCTTCAGGTGGCCTATAATGATTGTATGCGGATATTGCTTAAGAAACCTAGGTGGTGCAGTGCAAGCGACTTGTTTTGTAAGGCAAGAGTCAACACTCTCCATGCGTTGTTGAGAAATCTGATGTACAAATTTATTGGTCGACTGGATGGCTCTCAGAATGGCATTATTAAGCTACTGACAAATCCTAGTAAAAGTGTTGTGCGATACCAGTCACCTCTGTGGAATCACTGGTATAATTGTCTTTTATAATGTTTTGTTTTATGTTTTTATGGTTTGAGGTGTTGGGTGTCTGTAATGTTGTGTGGTTTTTCTAATGGACCCTGAGTCTGACAATAAAGTTGAATTGAATTGAATTGTTAATGTGAATCTTGTCTGGATGTTACAGGGACAGAACACACGTGTGTGTATCCAGTGGAGAGAGGCTTATGATGCTGAATGCTGTCATCAAAGGCTTTGAGTGAGTATACTACAGAAATGGATAACAACATCTATAAATCTTACGTTGTAGTTTATTTGAATAACTGTAATTTCAAACGGATAAATTACAGCACTTTTCTGATTCTTGATTTCTGTGCATTTGCTGCAGAGCTTTTGTGGTGGAGCAGGACCTGCAAGGAAAGATGATGGCGGCATTTTTTGGAAAAAAAAGGTTTTAGGGATTTTACTCAAATATAAAGGTCATTTTTGTCATTTTTAATACATAAATCAAATGACATTGTGCTGTTAAAATGACTGCTTTTGTATAATGTTTGTGCATTTTTGTAGGATCTGAAATGACTGCAGACTGGTGTGAGCACTGAGGATGAAGAGCACAGAGCTGAGTCCTGGAAGTGGTGGGACATGGATGAGACCCTCCATCACTCCACCTGCCCTTATGAGACCCTCCATCACTCCACCTGCCCTTATGAGACCCTCCATCACTCCACCTGCCCTTATGAGACCCTCCATCACTCCACCTGCCCTTATGAGACCCTCCATCACTCCATCTGCCCTTATGAGACCCTCCATCACTCCACCTGCCCTTATGAGACCCTCCTTCACTCCACCTGCCCTTATGAGTCCCTCCATCACTCCACCTTCCCTTATGAGTCCCTCCATCACTCCACCTGCCCTTATGAGTCCCTCCATCACTCCACCTGCCCTTATGAGACCCTCCATCACTCCACCTGCCCTTATGAGTCCCTCCATCACTCCACCTAACCTTATGAGTCCCTCCATCACTCCACCTGCCCTTATGAGTCCCTCCATCACTCCACCTGCCCTTATGAGACCCTCCATCACTCCACCTGCCCTTATGAGACCCTCCATCACTTCACCTGCCCTAATGAGTCCCTCCATCTGCCCTTATGAGACCCTCTATCACTCCACCTGCCCTTATGAGTCCCTCCATCACTCCACCTGCCCTTATGAGTCCCTCCATCACTCCACCTGCCCTTATGAGACCCTCCATTGCTCCACCTGCCCTTATGAGTCCCTCCATCACTCCGCCTGCCCTTATGAGACCCTCCATTGCTCCATCTGCCCTTGTGAGTCCCTCCATCACTCCACCTGCCCTTATGAGAACCTCCATCACTCCACCACCTGCCCTTATGAGACCCTCCATCACTCCACCTGCCCTTATGAGTCCCTCCATCACTCCACCTGCCCTTATGAGTCGCTCCATCGCTCCATCTGTCCTTATGAGTCCCTCCATCACTTCACCTGCCCTAATGAGTCGCTCCATCTGCCCTTATGAGACCCTCCATCACTCCACCTGCCCTTATGAGTCCCTCCATCACTCCACCTGCCCTTATGAGTCCCTTCATCACTCCACCTGCCCTTATGAGTCCCTCAATCTCTCCACCTGCCCCTATGAGTCCCTCCATCACTCCACCTGCCCTTATGAGTCCCTCCATCACTCCATCTGCCCTTATGAGTCCGTCCATCTGCCCTTATGAGTCCCTCCATCACTCCACCTGCCCTTATGAGACCCTCCATTGCTCCACCTGCCCTTAGGAGTCCCTCCATCACTCCACCTGCCCTTATGAGACCCTCCATTGCTCCACCTGCCCTTATGAGACCCTCCATCACTCCACCTGCCCTTATGAGAACCTCCATCACTCCACCTGCCCTTATGAGACCCTCCATCACTCCACCTGCCCTTATGAGACCCTCCATCCCATCCCTCCACCTGCCCTTATGAGTCCCTCCATCACTCCACCTGCCCTTATGAGTCTCTCCATCGCTCCATCTGCCCTTATGAGTCCCTCCATCACTTCACCTGCCCTAATGAGTCCCTCCATCTGCCCTTATGAGACCCTCCATCACTCCACCTGCCCTTATGAGTCTCTCCATCACTCCACCTGCCCTTATGAGTCCCTCCATCACTCCACCTGCCCTTATGAGTCCCTCCATCTCTCCACCTGCCCCTATGAGTCCCTCCATCTCTCCACCTGCCCTTATGAGTCCCTCCATCACTCCATCTGCCCTTATGAGTCCCTCCATCTGCCCTTATGAGTCCCTCCATCTCTCCACCTGCCCTTATGAGTCCCTCCATCACTCCACCTGCCCTTATGAGTCCCTCCATCTCTCCACCTGCCCCTATGAGTCCCTCCATCTCTCCACCTGCCCTTATGAGTCCCTCCATCACTCCACCTGCCCTTACGAGACCCTCCATCACTCCACCTGGCCTTATGAGTCCCTCCATCACTCCACTTGCCCTTATGCGTCCCTCCATCACTCCACCTGCCCTCATGAGACCCTCCATTGCTCCACCTGCCCTTATGAGTCCCTCCATCACTCCACCTGCCCTTATGAGACCCTCCATTGCTCCACCTGCACTTATGAGACCCTCCATCACTCCACCTGCCCTTATGAGAACCTCCATCACTCCACCTGCCCTTATGAGACCCTCCATCACTCCACCTGCCCTTATGAGTCCCTCCATCACTCCACCTGCCCTTATGAGTCTCTCCATCGCTCGACCTGCCCTTATGAGTCCCTCCATCACTCCACCTGCCCTTATGAGTCTCTCCATCTGCCCTTACGAGACCCTCCATCACTCCACCTGCCCTTATGAGTCCCTCCATCACTCCACCTCCCTCTATGAGTCCCTCCATCACTCCACCTGCCCTTATGAGACCCTCCATTGCTCCACCTGCCCTTATGAGTCCCTCCATCACTCCACCTGCCCTTATAAGACCCTCCATTGCTCCACCTGCCCTTATGAGACCCTCCATCACTCCACCTGCCCTTATGAGACCCTCCATTGCTCCACCTGCCCTTATGAGACCCTCCATCACCCCACCTGCCCTTATGTGTCCCTCCATCACTCCACCTGCCCTTATGAGTCCCTCCATCACTCCACCTGCCCTTATGAGTCCCTCCATCACTCCACCTGCCCTTATGAGTCCCTCCATCACTCCACCTGCCCTTATGAGACCCTCCATCACTCCACCTGCCCTTATGAGACCCTCCATCACTTCACCTGCCCTAATGAGTCCCTCCATCTGCCCTTATGAGACCCTCTATCACTCCACCTGCCCTTATGAGTCCCTCCATCACTCCACCTGCCCTTATGAGTCCCTCCATCACTCCACCTGCCCTTATGAGACCCTCCATTGCTCCACCTGCCCTTATGAGTCCCTCCATCACTCCGCCTGCCCTTATGAGACCCTCCATTGCTCCATCTGCCCTTGTGAGTCCCTCCATCACTCCACCTGCCCTTATGAGAACCTCCATCACTCCACCTGCCCTTATGAGACCCTCCATCACTCCACCTGCCCTTATGAGTCCCTCCATCACTCCACCTGCCCTTATGAGTCCCTCCATCACTCCACCTGCCCTTATGAGACCCTCCATCACTCCACCTGCCCTTATGAGTCCCTCCATCACTCCACCTGCCCTTATGAGTCCCTCCATCACTCCACCTGCCCTTATGAGTCCCTCCATCACTCCACCTGCCCTTATGAGACCCTCCATCACTCCACCTGCCCTTATGAGACCCTCCATCACTTCACCTGCCCTAATGAGTCCCTCCATCTGCCCTTATGAGACCCTCTATCACTCCACCTGCCCTTATGAGTCCCTCCATCACTCCACCTGCCCTTATGAGTCCCTCCATCACTCCACCTGCCCTTATGAGACCCTCCATTGCTCCACCTGCCCTTATGAGTC
This sequence comes from Tiaroga cobitis, assembly GCA_030578255.1. Classification (NCBI taxonomy): domain Eukaryota; kingdom Metazoa; phylum Chordata; class Actinopteri; order Cypriniformes; family Leuciscidae; genus Tiaroga; species Tiaroga cobitis. The sequence goes on along the minus strand of CM060613.1, from coordinate 45,447,393 downwards.
CCTCCATCACTCCGCCTGCCCTTATGAGACCCTCCATTGCTCCATCTGCCCTTGTGAGTCCCTCCATCACTCCACCTGCCCTTATGAGAACCTCCATCACTCCACCACCTGCCCTTATGAGACCCTCCATCACTCCACCTGCCCTTATGAGTCCCTCCATCACTCCACCTGCCCTTATGAGTCTCTCCATCGCTCCATCTGCCCTTATGAGTCCCTCCATCACTTCACCTGCCCTAATGAGTCGCTCCATCTGCCCTTATGAGACCCTCCATCACTCCACCTGCCCTTATGAGTCCCTCCATCACTCCACCTGCCCTTATGAGTCCCTTCATCACTCCACCTGCCCTTATGAGTCCCTCAATCTCTCCACCTGCCCCTATGAGTCCCTCCATCACTCCACCTGCCCTTATGAGTCCCTCCATCACTCCATCTGCCCTTATGAGTCCGTCCATCTGCCCTTATGAGTCCCTCCATCACTCCACCTGCCCTTATGAGACCCTCCATTGCTCCACCTGCCCTTAGGAGTCCCTCCATCACTCCACCTGCCCTTATGAGACCCTCCATTGCTCCACCTGCCCTTATGAGACCCTCCATCACTCCACCTGCCCTTATGAGAACCTCCATCACTCCACCTGCCCTTATGAGACCCTCCATCACTCCACCTGCCCTTATGAGACCCTCCATCCCATCCCTCCACCTGCCCTTATGAGTCCCTCCATCACTCCACCTGCCCTTATGAGTCTCTCCATCGCTCCATCTGCCCTTATGAGTCCCTCCATCACTTCACCTGCCCTAATGAGTCCCTCCATCTGCCCTTATGAGACCCTCCATCACTCCACCTGCCCTTATGAGTCTCTCCATCACTCCATCTGCCCTTATGAGTCCCTCCATCACTCCACCTGCCCTTATGAGTCCCTCCATCTCTCCACCTGCCCCTATGAGTCCCTCCATCTCTCCACCTGCCCTTATGAGTCCCTCCATCACTCCATCTGCCCTTATGAGTCCCTCCATCTGCCCTTATGAGTCCCTCCATCTCTCCACCTGCCCTTATGAGTCCCTCCATCACTCCACCTGCCCTTATGAGTCCCTCCATCTCTCCACCTGCCCCTATGAGTCCCTCCATCTCTCCACCTGCCCTTATGAGTCCCTCCATCACTCCACCTGCCCTTACGAGACCCTCCATCACTCCACCTGGCCTTATGAGTCCCTCCATCACTCCACTTGCCCTTATGCGTCCCTCCATCACTCCACCTGCCCTCATGAGACCCTCCATTGCTCCACCTGCCCTTATGAGTCCCTCCATCACTCCACCTGCCCTTATGAGACCCTCCATTGCTCCACCTGCACTTATGAGACCCTCCATCACTCCACCTGCCCTTATGAGAACCTCCATCACTCCACCTGCCCTTATGAGACCCTCCATCACTCCACCTGCCCTTATGAGTCCCTCCATCACTCCACCTGCCCTTATGAGTCTCTCCATCGCTCGACCTGCCCTTATGAGTCCCTCCATCACTCCACCTGCCCTTATGAGTCTCTCCATCTGCCCTTACGAGACCCTCCATCACTCCACCTGCCCTTATGAGTCCCTCCATCACTCCACCTCCCTCTATGAGTCCCTCCATCACTCCACCTGCCCTTATGAGACCCTCCATTGCTCCACCTGCCCTTATGAGTCCCTCCATCACTCCACCTGCCCTTATAAGACCCTCCATTGCTCCACCTGCCCTTATGAGACCCTCCATCACTCCACCTGCCCTTATGAGACCCTCCATTGCTCCACCTGCCCTTATGAGACCCTCCATCACCCCACCTGCCCTTATGAGTCCCTCCATCACTCCACCTGCCCTTATGAGTCCCTCCATCACTCCACCTGCCCTTATGAGTCCCTCCATCACTCCACCTGCCCTTATGAGTCCCTCCATCACTCCACCTGCCCTTATGAGACCCTCCATCACTCCACCTGCCCTTATGAGACCCTCCATCACTTCACCTGCCCTAATGAGTCCCTCCATCTGCCCTTATGAGACCCTCTATCACTCCACCTGCCCTTATGAGTCCCTCCATCACTCCACCTGCCCTTATGAGTCCCTCCATCACTCCACCTGCCCTTATGAGACCCTCCATTGCTCCACCTGCCCTTATGAGTCCCTCCATCACTCCGCCTGCCCTTATGAGACCCTCCATTGCTCCATCTGCCCTTGTGAGTCCCTCCATCACTCCACCTGCCCTTATGAGAACCTCCATCACTCCACCTGCCCTTATGAGACCCTCCATCACTCCACCTGCCCTTATGAGTCCCTCCATCACTCCACCTGCCCTTATGAGTCTCTCCATCGCTCCATCTGCCCTTATGAGTCCCTCCATCACTTCACCTGCCCTAATGAGTCCCTCCATCTGCCCTTATGAGACCCTCCATCACTCCACCTGCCCTTATGAGTCCCTCCATCACTCCACCTGCCCTTATGAGTCCCTCCATCACTCCACCTGCCCTTATGAGTCCCTCAATCTCTCCACCTGCCCCTATGAGTCCCTCCATCACTCCACCTGCCCTTATGAGTCCCTCCATCACTCCATCTGCCCTTATGAGTCCGTCCATCTGCCCTTATGAGTCCCTCCATCACTCCACCTGCCCTTATGAGACCCTCCATTGCTCCACCTGCCCTTATGAGACCCTCCATCACTCCACCTGCCCTTATGAGAACCTCCATCACTCCACCTGCCCTTATGAGACCCTCCATCACTCCACCTGCCCTTATGAGACCCTCCATCCCATCCCTCCACCTGCCCTTATGAGTCCCTCCATCACTCCACCTGCCCTTATGAGTCTCTCCATCGCTACATCTGCCCTTATGAGTCCCTCCATCACTTCACCTGCCCTAATGAGTCCCTCCATCTGCCCTTATGAGACCCTCCATCACTCCACCTGCCCTTATGAGTCCCTCCATCACTCCACCTGCCCTTATGAGTCCCTCCATCACTCCACCTGCCCTTATGAGTCCCTCCATCTCTCCACCTGCCCCTATGAGTCCCTCCATCTCTCCACCTGCCCTTATGAGTCCCTCCATCACTCCACCTGCCCTTATGAGTCCCTCCATCACTCCATCTGCCCTTATGAGTCCCTCCATCTGCCCTTATGAGTCCCTCCATCTCTCCACCTGCCCTTATGAGTCCCTCCATCACTCCACCTGCCCTTATGAGTCCCTCCATCTCTCCACCTGCCCCTATGAGTCCCTCCATCTCTCCACCTGCCCTTATGAGTCCCTCCATCACTCCACCTGCCCTTACGAGACCCTCCATCACTCCACCTGGCCTTATGAGTCCCTCCATCACTCCACTTGCCCTTATGCGTCCCTCCATCACTCCATCTGCCCTCATGAGACCCTCCATTGCTCCACCTGCCCTTATGAGTCCCTCCATCACTCCACCTGCCCTTATGAGACCCTCCATTGCTCCACCTGCACTTATGAGACCCTCCATCACTCCACCTGCCCTTATGAGAACCTCCATCACTCCACCTGCCCTTATGAGACCCTCCATCACTCCACCTGCCCTTATGAGTCCCTCCATCACTCCACCTGCCCTTATGAGTCTCTCCATCGCTCGACCTGCCCTTATGAGTCCCTCCATCACTCCACCTGCCCTTATGAGTCTCTCCATCTGCCCTTACGAGACCCTCCATCACTCCACCTGCCCTTATGAGTCCCTCCATCACTCCACCTCCCTCTATGAGTCCCTCCATCACTCCACCTGCCCTTATGAGACCCTCCATTGCTCCACCTGCCCTTATGAGTCCCTCCATCACTCCACCTGCCCTTATGAGACCCTCCATTGCTCCACCTGCCCTTATGAGACCCTCCATCACTCCACCTGCCTTTATGAGACCCTCCATTGCTCCACCTGCCCTTATGAGACCCTCCATCACTCCACCTGCCCTTATGAGTCCCTCCATCACTCCACCTGCCCTTATGAGAACCTCCATCACTCCACCTGCCCTTATGAGTCCCTCCATCACTTCACCTGCCCTAATGAGTCCCTCCATCTGGCCTCATGAGTCCCTCCATCCCTCCACTTGTCCTTACGAGACCCTCCATCACTCAATCTGCCCTTATGAGTCCCTCCATAACTCCACCTGCCCTTATGAGTCCCTCCATCACTCCACCTGCCCTTATGAGTCCCTCCATCACTCCACCTGCCCTTATGAGTCCCTCCATCACTCCACCTGCCCTTATGAGTCCCACCATCTCTCCACCTGCCCCTATGAGTCCCTCCATCTCTCCACCTGCCCTTATGAGTCCCTCCATCACTCCACCTGCCCTTATGAGAACCTCCATCACTCCACCTGCCCTTATGAGTCCCTCCATCACTCCACCTGCCCTTATGAGTCTCTCCATCGCTCCATCTGCCCTTATGAGTCCCTCCATCACTTCACCTGCCCTAATGAGTCCCTCCATCTGGCCTCATGAGTCCCTCCATCCCTCCACCTGCCCTTACGAGACCCTCCATCACTCCATCTGCCCTTATGAGTCCCTCCATAACTCCACCTGCCCTTATGAGTCCCTCCATCACTCCACCTGCCCTTATGAGTCCCTCCATCACTCCACCTGCCCTTATGAGTCCCTCCATCACTCCACCTGCCCTTATGAGTCCCTCCATCTCTCCACCTGCCCCTATGAGTCCCTCCATCTCTCCACCTGCCCTTATGAGTCCCTCCATCACTCCACCTGCCCTTATGAGACCCTCCATCACTCCACCTGCCCTTATGAGTCCCTCCATCACTCCATCTGCCCTTATGAGTCCCTCCATCTGCCCTTATGAGTCCCTCCATCACTCCATCTGCCCTTACGAGACCCTCCATCACTCCACCTGCCCTTATTGTCTCAGATTGTGAAGCACAGCAACAAGCTCTGGCACGAAGGCACGGTCACCTCTGGTGAATTCATCAGAATAAAGCCACAGAATGGGAACCGCTGTGTTGAGATGGCAGGATTTGGGGTTCAGCGCCTGTAAATACATGCTTGTAGTTTTAATAAAGCTTTGTTTCATGTGTTGTTGACTTGTATATGCATTTGTTTATTGTGATGGTTATTTTTATTTGTTCTTTTACTCATTTATTCATGTTTCTTATTGTTGTCAGTATATAAAATATAATTATTTAATTAATGTATGCATTAATTCATTGCTTGACTGACAATTGAGATGTTTCACTGCATTTATCAATATAAATGTATTCATGCATAACTGTATCATATGACAAAACAAATTACATTTAGCTTGTTTTATTAAATTATATCATTTTTAGTATATTAAAAAAAGTAATATAATTAAGTATTGGTCAGCATTTAATATTATTATTTTGTTTAAGTTTTGGGGTGGGCTAACAATGCAATTCATTCTGAGGTCATATTAATTTTTAAGGAGTTATACTTATATTTTTCGAGTATAAAATCAACAGTTTTCTCCAAAGGAGAGATCTTCGAGCAGCTGCCCGTCTCCTTTGTGCAGACAATACAAACGCAGAGGAAAACTGTTCTAGGTTGTGCTGTCGAGTTACTGATGAAGTGTTAGTGCACCTGTCGGTCATATAATATAAACTTATAAACTTATTACATACAAGTTCATGGAAGATACCATAGTTGTATCTAACAATGAACAATCATAATGACAAAACAGAAAACATAAAGATCATTGGTTTGTGTACATCACAATATGATATTTATACACAGGAAAAAAGAACAATAACAAGGTTAAATATCTTTAAATAGTTCTTCATAATACATTTAATAAAATTTTTGTTGTTATAAGTCTGACGGATGAAACGAGAGGTAAATTCATCAAGAAAAAGAGGAAAACTTAAAGGAGAAACTTTTTGGGTATAAAATAAAGAAATTAACAACATATTCAAGAGATGACGATTTGGGGGTTTCCTAATAAAAAATTATATCGTTATAGCCTAAGGATAAAACTGTGGGTCACATTAATAGGGTTTAAAATATAACAACTTAAATCAATCCTGAATGTATTCACAAAATAAATGAGCAGCTGTTTCTTCAACAATACTACCACAAAATGAGCAAGTTTCATCAATATCAAGATATTTACAGATAGATGAATTAAACGTGTCGTTCACAGAGCCGGACAGTAACAGAGTACATTTACTTGAGTACAGTACTTAAGTACAATTTTGAGGGATCTACTTTACTCAAGTATCATTTTTGGGGAGTACTCATGACTTTACTCAAGTACATTTAAGAGGCAAATATTGTACTCTTTACTCCACTACATTTCTATCCATAACCGTGAGTACCCGTTACTACTTCTAAAAAAAAAAAATGGAAAAAAGAAAAATCTCGGAAACTCTCAATTTGTTGTTTCCCTCTCAAACGTGATTGGATTGTGCAGGTGCCACTGATTGAGACAGCCTATCAGCAATCACCTTCAGCTTTCCGCCAAAGTCAACTCCATGTTCATTGGTCAGATTTAGATAAGAGACAAAACCATGGACGAAACAATGGATGAAGACGCACCAGGTCCATCCCGTGAATGTACTAACCCGTGGCCCCACCCCGCCAGACTATTTCAATTTTCTGAATTTTCTGAAATTTTCTTAAATGTTAAATAAAGCAATATGGTGAAAAGATGAAAATGACTTGATTTTACTTTCAATTCCTTTTACATTCTCCAAGGTATTAACATTAACATTTTTCATGACTCCATGTAGGACGTTTCTGTACATAAATGTAAGCACTGTGGCAGTAGTAATGCAATATTTAGAAAATGTACTCTTGTACTCTTGATACTCAAGTACTTTTAAAAACAAGTACTTCAGTACTTTTACTTGTACTTGAGTAAAATTTAGCAAGGGGTATCTGTACTTTTACTCAAGTAATGAAGCTCTGTACTCTGTCCGCCTCTGGTCGTTCATATATTTTAAGTTGTTGCGCTTGTGATAACGCGTCGTAGGTCACATGATAACGTCAAAATGGCAGATGTTTGGATCGCATTCATACTCAACGAGATTTGGCTATAAAGTACCTACTCTTTTAGAGCTCGTTAAGTAAGTACTTATTGAAATTAAGTAGCCTACCTACTCATTGAATATGCGGTTTTGAACGCAGCCCCTGAGTTTTCCCCATATTAGACATTAGGCTTGTTTGAGATGAGCAAAATCTGCGCAGAACCAATCACCGGTGATCAGCGCGAGATGCATGCCGGTTAGAAATGTGTCCGAGTGCAGTCCGCCTTGCTCTGATGTCATGCCAACGTAGGCTATGTCAAAAAACTCTCGCGACCGCAAGGCGCACTTGTCGATTCTGCAGTCGCGAGCAGTTGCTCTCCACTGACTGCACTGATCAAAAGCATGATGGGAAACGACTTGCTGACGACACAACTTAATGCTTATTGGTTTAAACAACCGTGATGTATTGTTCTCTTTTAAAATGTTTGATTTTAAAACTCTGATATCATGTTTTATGTGTATAAATTATGTGTGGATATTCCCAAACTCTCTGACACTGCGATCTTTGTGATGTAACTTTTAAAAAAAAAATTAAAATAAAAACATATATCTGTAATAAAGAAAAAATGATTGATAAACACGTAGGCCTATTTAAAATGGAATTAAATAAGTACTTTGGGCTTCTTGTTCATTATATTTATTTTCATATTCAAGCAACAAAACTTCAATTACATCCAGTTTATTAGCAACACCATCCGGGCATGAATCCCGCGATATCCGCCTTTGATCTCACAGGTGTCTGATCCACAGCGAGAAGCGAGATCTGTCCGGCTTGCCTGCGCTTTTTTCACTCCTCCTCTCACTGCAGCCGCCTACTCTCGACTACATTTCAGGCGAGGCAAGGCGCATCTCAAACAAGCCTAACCAGCAAGCAATTTTGCGTCTAATAGCCGTCAAAACACAGCCCAGACGTCTAGGCTAAAACAAGGCTAAATTTGGGCTGTCAGTGAAAATCTAATAGACGTCTAAACATAGCCCAAGAATAAGACGTCTAACCATAGCCCAAGAATAGACTAGTCATCAATTAGACGGCTATTGAACGACTACATAATATACGTCTAATAGACGGTGCATATGGGTCTAGGCTAAAACCAGGCTGAATTTGGGCTGTCAGTGAAAATCTAAGACGTCTAAACGTAGCCCAAGAATAGACTAGTCATCAATTAGACGGCTATTAAACGACTACATATACATGTAATAGACAACAAAGTGATGGCTAAAGGATTCTTTTCACTCAAATATAACAGGTTCTCATAAATGACAATCCATCCAAACAAATGAAATATAAAGGTTTTATTTAGAAAAAGAACATTAACAACTTATAAAAAGATCAAAACATAAAAATGACCAAATAAAATATAAAAAATACAATATAAAATGATAAATAAAAAAAATATGGAACATCAACAACTTAAGATAATAAAATATAAAACTCTGTTGCTGCTGGGAAGTTCACGGCATCTGCCAAATAAGAAAAAAAATAATTTTCACAAGAAAAGCATTGTTGACAGTTTAACCTCAAGTGTGCATGGACTAATACATTCACCTGTACTGTTTATTTATTTGTGTGTGTGTGTTCTGTTTAGGTTTTAATGCACATCTGAGCTATTTGCATTATTGATATAATGCTGGATACTTTTTAGAATTGCTAATTTTATATAGCCAATCATTTGTATTTTTATGCTGTATAAAATTCATTTGAAAGTTTCAAACTTGAATGAATGAAGGCATTTAGAATGAAACTTCATCTTATTGTGCTTGTACAATGACAAATATTATTCTACTATTAGCTTATGCTCTCTCTGTATGTAACAAGCAATTGTTCAGACAAATTAAATATTATAGTTCAAATCAATGATGGACTTTGTCAAACTTAGGTAAAGTTGGTTTTATATTCGCACATTCGCGTTAAAGAACTTTTTCAATTAAATAGTCAATGAAGCAATTTTTTTTCAGATTCGAAGCAGCTACTTAATATTGACAACAAAGATTGTGAACTACAACATTTTCTACAATCGATCAAAATGGGTAAGTATATTTTTAATGCATACACACTTGGTTGAATATTCAATGTAGTGTGGTAACCAAGATAGGGACCGTCTAAAAAGTTTATATTGTTTTTCATCGTGTGCAAACAGACAACTACATTTTAGCCAACTACAGATGTACCAGCAAATATCTCTCACATTATGTGTTCTAATGCAATAGAATGTCCTTATAATGATGGTGTTTAAAAAGGTGTTTAGGAAATAATAAAGAATGAACATGTAGGCAACATGAACTGTAATCTGGTAACAATCCAGACTGTAGAAAGTGGGAAATCATGTGTAATCTCCTGAACATAGTTAATCGCTTCATTTTACATCTGTTTATATTTATGTTTATTTATTTATTTGAAATCAAAATGAACAAGAACAGTGTTGGTGTTGGTTTTAATTATGACATATGATTTATTTCAATAGGTTTTGAAAGGATGGGCCGACTGTTCCAAAGCAAGTTGGATGGTCTTGTCTGGACCCTACAGAACACACTACAGCCCACGTCTTGCTGTTTTATCCACCTCGGTTTTTCTGTTTTTAAGTGTAATAAATACTTTACAGTGTAACAGTGTTCTCCAGGTGCTGAATAAAAAGAATGGCCTAACAGTATTTTATGTTTTCCTGTTGTATAGCATCTTCAATTAACATTAAACTCTCACAATAACACAATTCGTGTGCATTGATTGATGTTTACAGTCCTGCAGAAATATCACTGTCCATGGTACTGAAGCCATCAGATTATTGACAAGTACCCAGAAAGCATGACAGCAAACACGATGTTTATTTTGGGGGTGAAGGGTGTGGATTTAGGAATAAACTGCTGCTTCAATGTATATGTAATGAGTGATTATAATCAAGGTTTTCTTTCTAAATATTACATGAGTGGAATGACTTATCTAGGCATGTGAGATTTTACTTAGTTATAGGCTAGAAGTTACCAGTATGATTACTGAAATGTTTGTTTAATGTATTTTCTAATGTCTGTATTTGATATCTGAAAGCAGTAACAGTGCTTGCTCATTTAGTGATTCTTTGATCTTTGTAACGGCCTACGAACTCCTGTGAGAGTCTTAAAGCTGACTTCTGCTGATGAAACTGAAAACTATCTTCAGTAAATCTTTTCTTTATTATAATTCTGACTCCTGCTCTTCATTTCTTCATATCTCTTCATTTCTTCAATGGCACACCTTCCATCAAAAAATATTACATTATCTAAATGTATTTATTACTGTAATGGCTAAAAACAGTAACTTCTTTACTTCATGGATGTATTTATAGAAGAATGATTTGCTTTAAAAGAACATTAAAACCATTAAACAAAGTACAGTTTTGAAAATATATCCCTTACTGTACGTACAATTATCAAATGTGTATTAAAAAAATGACTGTATTTCCCCAAAAGTATTCTTTCCGTGTTTCAAAGGCTGTAGTGCTTTCCTAGTGACCACACTGACTTACTACAGCTGAAATTTCCACAATAGCTCCCATACTGTACGTACAATTATCAAATGTTTATTAAAAAAATGTCTGTAATTCCCCTGGCCTAAAGTATTCTTTTCGTGTTTCAAAGGCTGTAGTGCTTTCCTAGTGACCTGACTGACTTACTACAGGTCAAATTTTGACAATAACTCGCATACTGTACGTGCTATTGTCAAATATGTTTATGAAAAATTTACTGTATTTTACCTAAAGTATTTTTTCCCATTCCAAAGGCTGTAGTGCTTTCCTAATGACCACACTGACTTACTACAGGTGAAATTGACAATAACTGCTTTACTGTACGTACAATAAACTAATAAGTTCAAGAAAAAATTACTGTAATTCCCCTAAAGTATTTTTTCCCGTTTCAAGGGCTGTAGTGCTTTCCCAGTGACCACACTGACTTACTACAGGTGAAATTTTGACAATAACTGCTTTACTGTACGTACAATAAACTAATAAGTTCAAGAAAAAATTACTGTAATTCCCCTAAAGTATTTTTTCCCGTTTCAAGGGCTGTAGTCCTTTCCCAGTGACCACACTGACTTACTACAGGTGAAATTTTGACAATAACTGCTTTACTGTACGTACAATAAACTAATATGTTTATGAAACAATTACTGTAATTTCCCTAAAGTAGTTTCCCCGTTCCAAGGGCTGTAGTGCTTTCCTACTGATCAGACTGACTTACTACAGGTGAAATTTTGACAATAACTGCTTTACTGTACGTACAATAAACTAATATGTTTATGAAACAATTACTGTAATTCCCCTAAAGTATTTTTCCCCGTTCCAAAGGCTGTAGTGGTTTCCTACTGATCAGACTGACTTACTACAGGTGAAATTTTGACAATAACTCCCTTACTGTACGTACAATAAACTAATATGTTTATGAAACAATTACTGTAATTCCCCTAAAGTATTATTTTCCCGTTCCAAGGGATGTAGTGCTTTCCCAGTGACCACACTGACTTACTACAGGTGAAATTTTGACAATAACTCACATACTGTACGTGCTATTGTAAAATATGTTTATGAAAAATTAACTGTAAATGACCGTAACTATTTTTCCACGTTCCAAAGGCTGTAGTACTTTCCTAATGACCAGTGTGACTTACTACAGGTGAAATTTCCACAATAACTCCCTTACTGTACGTACAATTATCAAATGTTTATTAAAAAAAATTACTGTATTTCCCCTAAAGTATTATTTTCGTGTTTCAAAGGCTGTAGTGCTTTCCCAGTGACCTGACTGACTTACTACAGGTGAAATTTCCACAATAACTCGCATACTGTACGCACAATTATCAAATGTTTATTTTTAAAAAATTACTGTATTTCCTCTAAAGTATTATTTTTGTGTTCCAAAGGGTGTAGTGCTTTCCTAATGACCAGTGTGACTTACTCCAGGTGAAATTTTGACAATATCTTCCTTACTGTATGTACAATAATCAAATATGTTTGTGAAACAATTACTGTAATTCCCCTAAAGCATTATTTTCATGTTTCAAAGGTTGGAGAATGTTCCTAGTGATCAGACTAACTTACTAAAGGTTAAATATTGCCAATACCTGCCTTACTGTAAGTACAGTACATACATATTTTTTATGAAAAAATTACTGTAATTCACCTTAAGTGTTTCTTCATGTTCCAAAGGTTATAGTATGTTCGTAGTGATCACTCTACTCAATTAATTTTGATAAATGTATTAGGTAAAAGTAGGTATTAGAACTGCTGTTCCTGGTACAACACATTTCGTTCATTGATTAAAAACTGTAAAGATTTTAGCTTAATCATATTTTTAACGTTATAAATAAGCAACAATCTTATTGTAATGATTCAAATCTGGAATCCATTGCTGCTTCAATGTATATCTAATGAGCTAATTTAATCAAGGTATTAATCAATATTTTCCTTCTAAATATCAAAGGAGTTGAATGACTTCTCTAGGCTTATGAGATTGTACTTTGTTTTAAAATGACCAGTGTGATTATCTAAAATGTTATTTCATGTATTCTCTGTATTGAAAATCTGAGAGGTGCACTGTAAAACCCAACACGTTATGCAAACTCATTTCAGTTGAGACCGATTACCTCAATTCAATTAAGTTTAAAAAACAATAGTTATGAGTACTCTGAACTTATTTTAACCAAATCCACCAAAACAAGGATATTTCTCAATACACAATTAAACTTCAATATTATATATTGAGTAAAAACAGTGAAATTACAAACTTTAAATGAACTTTTAAGTGCTTGTAGTTACTACTAGCTCACACTATCACACACAAAGTCAAATCCTTTAAGTTAAGCTAACTCATTACATTTGAGGACACCGATTACCTTAATTTAATTTTTATTTTAAGCAATTATTTAAGTGAGTAATTAAGTAATGATTGAGCATTAGTGATGAACACCTGCTGTTAACAGGCAAAATCACTGAAGGAAAGAAAAACTTGAAATGCAAATGAGCTGCTGCTCCCAGCACAGGGGGCGGAGCCTCAAGAGGTTCCGTCCTTTTACCTCAAACAAACATGCACTGAAAATTTCAAAAACATTTAGCCTTTTATTGTCAAACCAGAGTCAGACATAGATGGAGTGACACAAGAAGAAGTGACAGAGGTTAAGAAGGTGATGATTTATTGAGTTTCGTTCAATGTCACCATATTGGAGATTAGCGGTTGTTTTAGTTGGACTCTTGACCCTTGCAAATTAGTTTGTCTTTGGCTGCTGTAACTCATGTGTATATAAAACACATTTGTTATGGCACAAAAGTCAAAAGAAAATATGATCAGGTGTCAATGGTTGTGCTTTGATGATGAAAATCATCATTAAATGACATGATGACTTAACTTTTACAGAGTCTAATCTCTGATTAAACAAGAGATGTATTATTAGGTTTGCCTATTTATTTAAATTCAGAATCGGATAAAAGAAAGGATTTTACGAACAATTTTCGCACAAAAAGCTTTCATCTATTGCATTATTAAGACTAACACAGACATCAATAATCAGCATATGAATCTCAACAATGGTGACCATTAAAAAGTGATTCATGCCGCAATGCATGCTGGGAGCCATGGATACATTTTGTATTATGCGAGTACCCAGCATGCATTGCAGCATGAATCGTTATTTAATGGTCACCATTGTTGAGATTAATATGCTGATTCTTGATGTCTATGTTAGTTTTAGTAAAGCCATAGATAAAAACTTTTTGTGAACACTGCTTGTAAAATCCTTAATTGTATCTGATGTCATAACACTGCTGGCCCTTTGCTGTAAAATCACAGTTTTGAATAAAACTATAATTTGTCACCCTTTTTAATCAGATATTAGACACTGAAAGAAATCATTGAATCAGGTCACTACATGATGACTGACATCAACACTTAACCATCAACATCTGATCGCATTTTCTCTTGACTTTCGTGCCATAACAAATGTGCTTTATAAACACACAAGTTTCAGCAGACAGAGAAAATCTTGTCTTCAAAAGTCAAGGGTCAGGAACCCAACTAAAGCAAACGCTGATCTCCATCATGGTGACCTTAAACGAAACAATAAATCATCAAATTCTGAACCTCTGTTAATTCTCTTAAGAACTTCTGTAGACGTGCTAATAAGTGCTAATAAGAATAAGACTAGCCATTGCACACTGAGTCCGAAATTGTCGTATGCGTTTTTTCGGATACGTAATTCGGTGGCTCTGAATTGTCAAACACCATTCACACTGCTTGCTACAGATGCGAAAAACGCAGAAAATCGAACCCGATCCGATTTTTTTTCTGAAGGACGAAAGTTTCGGAGGCAGTGTGCAAGCGTGATTGACATAACGTGAGGTCGTATTTATTTTTTAACGTGACGTGCTGAGATCTTGAGACTTCATATCTTGTCATATCAGTTGATTTAGCTTAGACCTTGGTGAAGGGTATAATTGCTGATCTTTGTAACTGTAACAGAGCGACCTACGAACTCCTTGTGAGTCTTGAAGCTAACTTTTGCATGATGAAACTACAAACTATCTTCAGTAAATCTTTCATTAATTTATTATAATTCTGACTCTTGTCTTAAATTGACTGACTAACTCCCTGGTTTTAATTAATCGTATCTGGTCCTTGGGTCTTTAACTGTATACAGTGGTAATCTATATTGCAAAGGTGAGCACAACCATTGGGTATCTTTCCAGGTAGCTTGTCTGGTGATAATCCAAGGCATGGTACCAATATTTTGCACTGTTGCTGAAAACTGTGCTGAAAACAATATTTTCATTCAAACACACACATTTATTTTTATTCAATTTGTATTTTATCGTCACTTCACTAAAATAAAATATAGTAAAGTAAAAATGATGTGACAAAACCATCAGTTAAAGGGTTTATGATAATATAAGAACAACTTAAACCAAGAGAGGATCAACAACAGCAGAATTATGAAGAGGTGATATTGAAATATTACTCTAACCATGAGGAATTAATTACAACTTTTATGTATAATCACAGTTGTATTCCATGGACAATTAGAAAGATAATACAAATAAAACAGTGTTTACATCAACAGTGACTTTCTACGTTACTTTGGTTGAATTTGGAAGGGGGAGAAAGATCATAAAAGTAAATGTCATGTAAGGACAAAGTTTGTTGGCTGGTGGCTATATCAGCACATGTGACTTAATATGTGAAAATATTGACCATGAAGGACGTCTCGGTTACGGATGTAACCCTCGTTCCCTGAGTAGGGAACGGAGACGTTCCGTCGGATGACGACGAATGGGGTTTCGCTTAGAAAGCCAATCGACTTCGAGTACTACAAAACGAGCCAATGGCAAAGAAATGCCATGGGTCTGCGGAATTTGCATAGCGTAACTCCGCCTCACCTCGTGGGTATTTAAGGAGCACGCTGATAGCAAATAGGCATGTTTTTCTCGCTGAGGAGCCAAGACTGAGCTCAGGCGATCCCCGCGGTACAGCGGAAAGTGGCAGGAAGACGGAACGTCTCCGTTCCCTACTCAGGGAACGAGGGTTACATCCGTAACCGAGACGTTCCCTTTCGTTGTCACTCCGAGTTCCGTCGGATGACGACGAATGGGGATACCAGTCTAATCACACCACCTTCTCAGCTGTCTTCCAGTGCCCTGCGTAATCTGAGATCCCTGTCGTGAGATAGCACGGACGAAGGACTCCTATTAGCACAGGAATACCAAGGTACACTGGGGAGCATATCCCAAGGTCTTCAAGGGAAATATGCAATTACTGCCAACCCAGAGGGGGGGACTTAGAGAATACACATATGACCCGAGGGATGCATATGGGGAATCACTGGGGTGTCCAGCCGCAGGTGGAATATTTCAACCCCAGGGGTGGCAAGGTGGCTTGCCAAGGGAAAGGCACATGCTCAAAGAGGCTTACAGTGGAAATACACATGTGGGGGTAGCTCAGAGGAGGTACCATGCACACGGAAGGCACCTAGCCGAAGCGCAGGCAAAAGACACTGGCGCCAGCATCAGGAGTGCTGGAGGAACTCAGGGCTTTCAGGGAAGCTCACCTGAGGAGAATATCGCACGTATCCAGTCCGTGGAGTGGAATGGCGAGCAAGCGAAGACACCTAACGGGTCCCATGTTAGCTTGAAAAAGACAGTACATGGGAGGAGACTGGCTCCACTCGGAGATTGTAAAATCTGGCGAATGTGTTAGGTGTCGCCCAGCCTGCAGCTCTGCAGATGTCTGTTAGCGAGGCGCCATGCGCTAAAGCCCAAGAGGATGCCACACTCCGGGTGGAGTGGGCGGTCACACCAAGGGGGCACGGTCGACCTTGCTGCTGGTATGCCAAAGCAATGGCGTCCACTATCCAGTGAGACAACCTTTGCTTGGAGAGAGCCTTTCCCTTCAGCTTCCCACCATAACAGACAAAGAGCTGGTCTGAGGTCCTGAAACACTGCGTTCTGTCTACATAGATGCGAAGAGCACGTACTGGACAGAGCAGTGCCAAGGCTGGGTCTGCCTCCTCCGGGGGCAGCGCTTGCAGGTTCACCACCTGGTCCCGAAAGGGAGTGGTAGGAACCTTGGGCACATATCCAGGCCGGGGTCTCAGGATCACGTGAGAGTCACCCGGCCCGAATTCCAAGCACGCTTCGTCAACGGAGAATGCGTGCAGGTCCCCTACCCTCTTGATGGAGGCCAATGCAGTCAGAAGCGCTGTCTTCATTGACAGGAAGTTAAGCTCGACTGGCTGCAAAGGCTCAAAGGGAGCGCTGCGCAGGGCAGTTAAGACCACTGCGAGGTCCCAAGAGGGTACGAGAGGAGGGCGAGGAGGATTCAGTCTCCTCGCTCCCCTCAGGAACCCGATGATCAGGTCATGCTTCCCCACGGACTTACCTTCTATCGGGTCATGATGTGCGGCAATAGCGGCGACATAGACCTTGAGGGTGGAGGGAGACAGCCTTCGCTCCAACGCCTCTTGAAGAAAGGAAAGCAGGACACTGACCGAACATTTCCGGGGGTCTTCTCGGTGAGAAGAGCACCAGTTGACGAAGAGGTTCCACTTCAACGCATAGACGTGTCTCGTGGACGACGCTCTAGCGGAAGTGATGGTAGCCACCACCGCTGGTGGTAGGGTACTCAAACCTGCCTCGTCCCGTCCAGGAGCCACACGTGGAGGTTCCAAAGATCGGGACGAGGGTGCCAAAGGGTGCCCCGTCCCTGAGAAAGGAGGTCCTTCCTCAGAGGAATTGGCCAAGGAGGTGCTGTCGCGAGGAGTATGAGTTCGGAGAACCAGGTCCGGGTGGGCCAGTATGGCGCAACCAGAGTGACCTGCTCCTCGTCCTCCCTGACCTTGCGCAGAAATTGCGCAAGAAGGCTCACTGGGGGAAACGCATATTTGCGGCCCTGCGGCCAGCAGTGCGCCAGTGCATCCGTGCCGAGCGTGCCCTCGGTCAGGGAATAATACAGGGCGCAATGGGTCGAGTCGTGAGAGGCAAACAGATCTATCTGTGCATCCCCGAACTGGTCCCAAATCAGCTGAACCGACTGGGGATGGAGTCGCCAATCTCCCGGGAGGGGCTGAAGCCGTGAGAGCTCGTCGGCTGCACAGTTCAGGGCTCCGGGGATAAAAATGGCACGAAGCGACCTCAGATGCTTCTGACTCCATAAGAGGAGGTGGCGGGCGAGTTGCGACATACGGCGGGAGCGCAGACCACCTTGACGGTTGATGTACGCTACGGTCGCGGTATTGTCTGAACGGACTAGTACATGCTGACCCCTGAGCACGGCTCGGAAGCGGCGCAAGGCGAGCTGTACAGCCAGCAACTCGAGGCAATTGATGTGCCATAAGCGGTGGGGTCCTGTCCAGGAGCCCGGGGCAGCACGTCCATTGCACATGGCACCCCAGCCCATGGTAGAGGCATCTGTCGTTACGACAATATGCCGGGAAGCTCGTTCCAGGGGCACTCCGGCCCGTAGAAAACTGAGGTTCGACCACGGGGTGAAGGTCTGACGGCAGGTCGGAGTAACTGGTACTCGGAGAGTGCCGTGTTGCCATGCCCACCTCGGGACTCGGTCGCGAAGCCAAAGCTGAAGCGGTCTCATATTAAGTAATCCAAGCGGCGTTGCCACGGCTGCGGATGCCATATGCCCCAGGAGCCTCTGAAAAAGTTTCAGTGGAACCGCACTCTTGCCCTCGAACTGTGTCAGGCAAGTCAGCAGTGACTGCGCGCGCTCGCTCGTAAGCTGCGCGGACATGGCGACCGAGTCGATCTCCATACCGAGAAAAGAGATCCTCTGCACGGGGCAAAGTTTGCTCTTCTCCCAGTTGACCCGAAGGCCCAGACGGGCTACATGGCGGAGCACCAAATCCCTGTGTTCGCAAATCTGATCTCGAGAGTGAGCTAGGATTAGCCAGTCGTCGAGGTAGTTCAGAATGCGAACCCCGTGTTCCCGGAGGGGAACAAGGGCTGCCTCGACGACCTTCGTAAAGACGCGAGGAGACAGGGCTAGCCCGAATGGGAGAACTGCGTACTGATATGCCTGCCCCTCGAAAGCAAACCGCAGGAACGGTCTGTGTCGAGGGAGGATGGAGACATGAAAGTAGGCGTCCTTCAGGTCGATCGCTGCAAACCAATCCTGGTGCCGCACACATTCGAAAACGCGTTTGGCGGTGAGCATCTTGAACGGCAGCCTGTGAAGGGAGCGGTTCAGAACGCGCAGGTCCAGGATTGGCCGTAACCCACCGGTTTTCTTCGGGACAATGAAATACGGGCTGTAGAAGCCGGTCTTCATTTCGGCTGGAGGGACAGTCTCGATCGCACCCTTCGCCAGCAAGGTTGCAACCTCCGCTCTCATGATAGGGGCATTGCCACCGACCATAGTGGAGCGGACTCCCCTGAAGCGGGGAGGAGACCGCGCGAACTGAATCGCGTAGCCGAGCCTGATCATTCGTGCGACCCAGCGGGACAGGTTGGGAAGCTCTAGCCAGGCTCCCAACGACTGAACCAGCGGGGTCATGCGAACCACAGACTTCCCGTCGGTGGGGCAGCGAGGCGGTATGGCTGACCCAGACGTGGACGGCATAGCGGCCCGGTGTGGGGGTGCAGCCATGGACCGCGTCCTGACAGAGCAGACCAGGGAAGGACGAACGTTCCACGGGGGTCTGCTCTGCCAGGGGTCTGGCGTCAGAGGAGGATGAGAGTGGTACGGTCCGGGGACGGCGCGCACTGTCATCCGGCTCTGGGACAGAGGAGGACGAGGGGTGCACGGCCCGGGGGCGGCGCACCGTGTCGTCCGAGAACTCTGTGTGCTCAGAAATGAATGTGTCACTTCTTTCTTTAACCACATTAGGGTGCTGCCCACCCGAGGGTGAGCAGCGGGGAGTGGAGAACAAAAGATTCTCCCCCGGCCCTCCACCGGGGGAAGGAGTGGTTCTGCCACCATCTCCTGAGAAGTGAACATCATTCCTGAGCAGCCCGTCTCAGGAGCGCCGCTTGGCCCGGCGTTTAGCGGGGGGCGGGGCTCGAGAGGGCTGGGGCGCCTACTTACGGCTTCCTCCGCGACCGGGCCCGGGTGAAGGCTGCTGGTTGGGCCGGGCGGGAGGGGCGGGAGCCGCAGGAGGGCGCCCTCGGCGGCGAACAGACTGAGTATTCTGCCCGGTCGGCTGGGTGGAGGCAGCAGCGGGCCGTCGGGGCAGAATATGCTTAATAGCCTCAGTCTGTTTCTGAGCAGTCGAGAACTGTTGGGCGAAGTCCTCGACTGCACCGCCGAAAAGGCCGTCTTGCGATATGGGGGTGTCGAGCAGCCGGGACCGCTCGGCATCCTTCATATCAGCAAGGTTCAGCCAGAGATGTCTCTCCTGGACCACAGCTGTGGACATCACCAAACCCAGGGAGCGTGCGGTCACCTTCGTCGCTCGGAGAGCAAGGTCGGTGGCGGCGCGCAGCTCATTGAAGAGCCCTGGGCCTGTCCTGCCCTCGTGCATGTCCCTGAGCATCTGGGCCTGGTAGACCTACAGAATGGCCATGGCATGCAAAGAGGTGGCTGCCTGTCCCGCAGCTCTGTAGGACTTCGCCACTAATGTAGACGAGTACCTACAGGCTTTGGATGGGTGCTTAGGCTCACCACGAGAAGAAGCGCTCTGAGGACACAGTTGCATCGCAACAGAGCGTTCAACCGGGGGGAGCCCAGTGTACCCACGGGCAGCGGCCTCATCGAGGGAAGGAAAGGCGGATGAAATCATCGAGCGGTCGCGGGAAGACATGGGAGTCTTCCAGGACTTCGAGATTTCATCATGCACGTCCGGGAAGAAAGGTATCGGGGCCTGACGGGGACGGGGATCCGCAGCCCGACCCAGATACCAGTCATCCAGCCGCGAGCGCTCGGGGCAGGGCGGAGGGGTCCACTCTAACCCGATGCTCGCGGCGGCTCGAGACAGCATGGCCGTCATCTCTGGATCAGACTCTGGCACAACTGTATTCACACCCGAAGGTGGCAGCTGTGATGAGTCTTCACTTCCAAGAGACTCAGACCCACCTTGTGATGCCGCGATGGACATCGCGTCCTCCTCTGGAGCGCCAAAGCAAACCCGCGGGACACCCGAAGATGATCCCGCCGGAATCCCCTGAGCACTCACGGGTTGCAACACTGGAGAGGGTGCGGCTGGGCACGGACTGATAGTCGGCGCTTGGTTCCAAACCGTCACCCTCAGATCACCCTGGCCACCAGCCGAAGTACTAGCTCTATTTCTAGAGTCAGTAGATCGGGGTGTGGATGAGGGGACCCTCACTCTTGCGAGATCACTGAGTCTTGATCGTAATGTTGCGATGGTCATGTTCCCGCAGAGAGAACATGAGTCATCCACGAGCGCTGCTCTAGCGTGATCAATGCCCAAACACACTATGCAACGCTCGTGCCCATCAGAGTCGGCAACGAGTCCACCGCAACCAGAAGTGCACGGGCGAGGCATCTTTAAAAAGACGTGCCACGTGCAAGCTCTTTTGTGAGAGGAAAAGAAACTCTGATTGTGTTGAAGCGCCCGGGGAGAAACACACTCGCTGTCAAACCACAGACAGATAAGCAGGAAGTGCGCGCTCGCCGGAGATCGCCGTCACACCAACACCAGAGAATCTCGCTCGTCTTGAAGAACTGACAGTACAGGAATGGCTTGTGGAACGAAGGATCACCTTGGCTCCGAAGCGAAAACATGCCTATTTGCTATCAGCGTGCTCCTTAAATACCCACGAGGTGAGGCGGAGTTACGCTATGCAAATTCCGCAGACCCATGGCATTTCTTTGCCATTGGCTCGTTTTGTAGTACTCGAAGTCGATTGGCTTTCTAAGCGAAACCCCATTCGTCGTCATCCGACGGAACTCGGAGTGACAACGAAAGGGAACAACTACACTACATACAGATGTACAGGAGAGTCAGTGTCAGAAAAGATGATGCCAACAGCATCCTCTGAACAAACCATTATTTTGGATAACCTTGCATACAAAAAATATACCGGACTCGGACTTGTGCAATCAGACCCTTTTATTCCTGCTGTACAAGAAGCAAAAATTACATGTTGGTCATAAAATTCTGCACTGTACAGTATCTTTAATGCCTTCTTGATCTTGCTGTACATTATCTGTCAGATTTGCTGCAACAACGTGAACAGGTTCATTCACTACAACCTTAAACAAACAAAACCCCTTTTAGTGAATTACAGTATTATATTAATATGTAATACAGTATTATTAAGTATTGTCAAAATTGCACGTGTATTAAGTCAGTCTGGTCACTAGGAAACACCCTTTGAAACATGAAAATAATGATTTAGGGAAATTAGAGTATTTTTTTAAATAAACATTTGATAATTGTATGTACAGTATGGTAGGTATTGTCAAAATTTCACCTGTAGTAAGTCAGTCTGATCACTAGGAAAGCACTACAGCCTTTGGAATATAAATATAAAAAAACACTATAGGTGAATTAAAGTTTATTACATAAACATATGTAATAAACACACGTAATAATGTTTATTACATAAATATATTTGATAATTGTACAGTAAGGGAGTTATTGTCAAAATTTCACCTGTAGTAAGTCAGTCTGATCACTAGGAAAGCACTACAGCCTTTGGAACAGGAAAAAATACTTTAGGGGTATTACTGTAATTTTTTCTTTAACTTATTAGTTTATTGTACGTACAGTAAGGGAGTTATTGTCAAAATTTCACCTGTAGTAAGTCAGTCTGATAACTAGGAAAGCACTACAGCCTTTGAAACAAGAAAAAATAATTTAGGGGAATTACAGTAATTTTTTTCTTGAACTTATTAGTTTATTGTACATACAGTAAGGGAGTTATTGTCAAAATTTCACCTGAAGTAAGTCAGTCTGATCACTAGGAAAGCACTACAGCCTTTGGAATATAAATATAAAAAAACACTATAGGTGAATTAAAGTTTATTACATAAACATATGTAATAAACACATGTAATAATATTTATTACATAAATATATTTGATAATTGTACAGTAAGGGAGTTATTGTAAAAATTTCACCTGTAGTAAGTCAGTCTGATCACTAGGAAAGCACTACAGCCTTTGGAACAGGAAAAAATACTTTTGGGGAATTACTGTACTTTTTTTTATTAATATTTGTATACTGAACGGGAGGTACTGTCAAAATTCCACCTGTAGTAAGTCAGTCTGGTCAGTAGGAACATACTACAACCTTTGGAACATGACAAATAACATTGTTTTAATATTTTAATCTCCTCAAAACGAGCTTTCCTTCGGGTTTGCACTTTGCAGATGGTCCCTTCTTAGCAGCCTGCGCATAGAGATCAATGTATTTTGTCCAGTGCGAAGGAAAGATCGTTTTGAGGAAATTTATGTTGTAGCTTCTGGTGTTTTATCTCTAGTTATCTGCGATATGTGTTGTGTGTGTAGCAACAACGTTTAGTTCACGAGTTATTGAACGCGGAATTCCGCGAATGTGTGAATATGTGAATATAAAACCAACTTTACCTAAGTCTTTGTCAAAGATGAGAGCTTTAGTGAGGAAATTATATTTTCATATCATAATGATCTGAAGCTTTCATAACACTTTATAAAAGGTTGCACATGTTTCATGTTTACACCTTTGGATTCAGATAATTCGCGTTTAAGGGTACATGGAAACATGGGGTTACATAGGCCTACAAGTGCATGTATGATACACTGTTACCCCCTAAAATGTCACGATTCCAACAACACATGATAACAAATAATTTAGCTAAGAAATGAGCACGTATGTCAAAACGAAAACACAGACACTTACAAGAAAAAAGCAGGACTGTCTTTTACCTGTTCTCTTCGACCGACAGCTGAATGCAATGCTCTGGCTCGTTTAAAATGTTTCAAAATGGTGGAAATGTTTATCGCGCGATCGCGAGAACGGTGATCTGTACTAACTATCAAGTCTCAAGTTGCCAGTAGTCATGTCTCAGTAGGGCTGTTGCCATCTAGCGGTTGAGAAATGTAATTGCATTTTAATTTAATTTAAAATGAAATACAGTCAAATAATATCGTAGATTTTTTATGAATGTGTGACAGGAAACATGAAGCTGCCTGGGCAAAAAACATGTAAACAATTTTAAGAATATTTTGTGTAACAAGGGCCCTCAACGTAGGTTGGAGCAATGGACCAGTTTCTAGGTCAATGGAGAACAGAATATTGGCAGTAAATGAATCACAGACATCAAGTAAGGAAAGTATTTGTAATTGTAAATTGAACGGTCACATACATAAAATGGAACAGAATTTTAAACAACAATAACAAAACAATAAAATTATACACAAATGATGAATTCTCTGTTGTCTTTGGGTTTTCTTATCTTATTCCTTTAAGATTTAAATTCCTTTTCTTTTTCTTAAAACAATTTAATAAATGTTATCTATTTTATCTCTGTTTACATATATCTTTAGTAAGACTTTTATTAGATTGTTCTGTATTTTTTTGGACAGCTCCCTGTCTTTCTTTTTTTTTTTTTTTTTTTTTTTTTTAGAGTTGAGGGTTCAAATTCTATTTTGCGTTTAGTGTTATAATTTCCTATACCGTGTTAGACAAACCAAATAATCCCTTAAACAAAATAAAATGGTGTATAACCATAATTTGACCAACGGGAACTTCTTATCACACTGAAATGGTAAAAGGAAATTCAGTATTTACATTCAATAACATTCAATAAACAACACTCTTGTTTTAACTCTTTGTTTGAATTGTCTCTTGAATATTTTCCAGAAAAATCCTTTAAGATTTCCAGTGGGTAAATGCACAATCAGTTCAATCCTACCAGTTCGAAGAAGTGGTCCAAACAGAAAAAAGAAAAGTCCTTCGAATTGAAGAAGTTGATGTCTCTGGCGCAACGAAAACCTTGTGATACAGTAAAAGTGCCTTTTCCCCAGGCTCAGAAATCAGCATTCAATTTTGGTGGCTCGCCATCTCAAATCCATGAGAGAATTTTTCCAATGAAGCAGTAAACCTGACCTGTTTTACCAAAACAGTGTCATTAACATTCGATATTATTTCTTTATAACTTTTCTGCTCTTTAAACAGTGTTTAAACATACATTTTCACTTTCATGACGAATGTGTGATATCTCACAGGCATATTGACAATGTGCAAATTAATATTCATTCATAGCTAAGCAAAAATATATTACTCAACATTTCAAAATCATATTCACGAGTTTACATGTTAATAAAATCTGATGTAATATTATAATGCGTATTTGGCTTGCTGTCCGGGGGGAGGGCTCCGAGCTCAGAATTCGGCCCGACCCCAGAGTACTCCCCCCATAACCTTAGAGATCATAGGTATCTATGCGCGGACCCAGCCGAATGTGGGGTGAAGGGGTGGAGGTGGGGTGCTGAGAAATTAGTCATGAGACAGGAGGTAAGGGAAGGCTTTATTTATACTGGCTTCTGCTTGTGCTGATTGGATGATTACCTGAACATGGTCCTCCCGAACTTTGTTTACATAAAACTTCATTTCACGAGTTTACATGTTAATGAAATCTGATGTAATATTATAATGCGTATTTGGCTTGCTGTCCGGGGGGAGTGCTCCGAGCTCAGAATTCGGCCCGACCCCAGAGTACTCCCCAAAATGCCAGATAAACGGAGGACAGCGAGCGTAGAATTTAACCCCCCAAAAAAGTGAAGGGTATGTATTTACCAAGGAACGAGCTTGCCTGTTCGACTGGGAAGGCTCTCGCAACGACCGACGGGAACTTGGATGCTCACGGCATCGGACGGATAAGCCCATTCTGCAGTTGAACTGACAGCTCGCTGACGCAAGAATTATGCAAGCGTGAATTTGTGGACGAGTTTTAACCGTTCACCCAGGAGGGCTCTCGCTGCGTCCGACGGGAACTTATATGCTCACGGCATCGGACAGGTAAGCCTCGCCAGGTTGGACGGAGGGCGCCCGCTGGACTCGGTCGGGAGGGCTCGACCGGCGCTTCGAAGGGGGGCTGGGGCACGGGAAAGACCCCTCACGTCCCGACGAATGGGGAGCCCACCTGGCGACACGAGCGCGGTAGTCCGGCGACGACTAAGACTAAGACTCTCACTGCAATTCGAACGGGAGGGTTCAACCAGCGTTTTGGAAGGGGGACGGAACCCGGCCTTCAAACGGGTGAGTCATCGCTGCGTGCGAACGGGGGAGTCTGCATATGATTAAAAACGAACCCTATGAATATTTAGCGAGCGTGCAAGCGGCGAGCCCAGATGTAATCGGAAGGGTGTAAACAGATGTAACTGAAATGAGGTGCAGCAGGTGATAATTATGATTTAATTAATTAGTTAGGGCTTGGTGAGCATTTCTGATGAAAAAACGGCTAGACCTAATATAGGTTTTGAAGGCATTCGATGACCAGCGACCGAGGGTTTTGATTTGTTGTTGGGAGAGACCTTTTTGAGCGGCTGTGGTAGCTGCTCCGGTGCGGAATGATTGGCTAGAGAAATGCTCTGCTGTGACGCCGGATTTGATGAGGACTGCTTTAAGATGCTTTTGGAACTAGAATCTCGTAGCTGGATGATTGGAGTCGTTAGTGAAAAGAGGGTTGAGTGGGGATTTGGACGAGGAAAGTTTGTACTGCAGGTAATTGAAAAGCGCATGGTACGGTTGGATGGGAGTTTGTAGATTGAAAATATAAACGAAGTGACCTCTTTTGTCTCTGTCCGTTTTGCTTTGTTTAATGAAAAATGATATGGTTTCATTATCTACGATCTGAAGGTCTGAAATAGTGGGATGGATATTTGGGTCGAATAAGGAAGTGATGGTCAGTTCGGAACAGCGGAGGAAAACGAAGAATGCTAGGATGAACATAGCTTCTAATGTATATGCGGTGTTGATGGAGTGGTATCCAAGACGGAGTGATGAGATGCATCTGGTGAGTATATCGATTGTGATTGGTTGACTGGTATCTGGGCGAGTGGGGCGGGATCTTTGGATTCCCTTAACTAGAAGGGACGTTTGGGAGTTATTTATTGCAGGTGTCGGTTTACCATGGATTAATTTATGGAAGAATTGAATGCCGCGATAGCTTTTAATGGATCCGGCTTGGAGACCTTTAATACTAAGATGAGATATGAATGAAGTAACTGTTAAAAGAGAAAATTCGGGAAACGACAGGTTGTGAGAGAGGTGGAATGATTTGAATGATTTCCATGCGGTGTAATAAGTTTGCAGGGTTCTGGGTGAAACGGCTTGGAGGATGGATTCGATGGACGTGTCCAGGAGGGATTTTAGCGGATGGTTTATGGGAAGATCAGCTGAAAATAAGGAGGTACTGGAGTTGGAGTGGGGTCTGCTTCTGGTGCCAGCATCCTGAATTTCTGAAATGAGAAACGGGAGAGAGAGTCAGCGATTTGATTTTGAGCCCCTGGGACGTGATTTGAAGTTATTAAAAACTGGTCGCATGCGGAGATCCATATGAGGCGTCTGAGGAGTGGCATAAGCGCAGGTGAGCGAGAACGACCTTTGTTGATACAGTGTACGGTTGCTTCGTTGTCGCAATGGATTTGGATGCTTTTGGTTGACCATTCTTTCCCCCATAGGGAAGCTGCGACGACGATTGGGTAGAGCTCGAAAAGGGCAGAGGAGGCTGAAGACTGGGGTGTGTCCAGCTGAGGGGGCCAGCGAGACGCGAACCAGCGTCCTTGGTAATAGCCGGCGAAGCCGATCGAGGGAGCTGCGTCTGTGAACAGTTTGATATCGAGGGGGAGAGAGATAAAGTCGTCGTAAAAAAAAGTTAAGCCGTTCCACTGATTGAGGAAATTAATCCATAATTTTAGCTCGTTTTTTGACTCGAACAGATGAAGAGAGGGCTAGGAGATGCGCGATAAAGGGTCGGCCCTGTGGAATAATGCGCATCGCATAATTTAGGTGGCCTAGCAGCGAGAGAAGTTCGCGTTTTGAACAATCTGTGCTGTCTGTGAAATTGGATGATGCGATCGATTTTCTCCTTAGGCAGAGCGGCCTGGAATTTTGCTGAGTCCAGATTGATGCCTAAGAACTCGATGGATGTAGTTGGACCCGATGTTTTCTCCTGGGCTAACGGAATCCCTAGCTCGGCGAAAACTTTTTTCACTATGAGGAGGTGAGCCTCGGGGAAGGTGTCGTGAGGTGAAATTATTAGGAAATCGTCGAGCAGATGGAGAAGATGAGGAATTGCATAATTATTGGAAAGGATCCAACATATGGCTTCGGAGAGAGTGTCAAAGATTTTTGGGCTGCTTTTGCAGCCGAAAGTTAAGCGCACGGCGAAATAATACTTTTTCTGCCAGTTTACACCGAATAAGTCCCATGAATCGGGGTGGATTGGCATTACTTTAAAAGCAGAGGAGATATCTACTTTGCAAGCCATGCACCTCGTCCAGCTATTTTAATCATGGTTATGGCTTGTTCGATATCATGATAGTTGAGAGAATACTCTTCGAGAGGGATGAGACTATTGATATTCGGATATGGAGAATTATGGGGGGCTGAAAGGTCGATTATCAAGCGCTTTTTTCCCGAGAATTTCCTGGTAGCCACGCCTATGGGGCTGATGCGAAATTTGTCGAACGGGGGGGCCTCGAATGGACCCATCATGAAACCGGATTCAATTTCTTTTTTAATTAGCTTATTTACTGCTTCAGGCTCTGCTACGGCGGACTGAAGGTTAGCGCAGATAACATTCTGCGTGGGATGGCTTTCTACACCGGGTTTAAAGCCTTGAATGAGACCTGTCAGTAAATAATTTGTGAAGTTGGCATCTGGGTGGTTCTTCGGCTAGACGGAAAACATTCACAGGAGTCGAGAGATAGTTTTTTACGTTTTTATTGACAGATT
This sequence comes from Tiaroga cobitis, assembly GCA_030578255.1. Classification (NCBI taxonomy): domain Eukaryota; kingdom Metazoa; phylum Chordata; class Actinopteri; order Cypriniformes; family Leuciscidae; genus Tiaroga; species Tiaroga cobitis. Next base: position 45,419,008 of record CM060613.1, on the reverse strand, counting down.
TTTTGACTGGGCATATCACGCGGGCGTGTGCGCCGCCACAGTAATCGCAGACGTGGAGAAAACGACAGCGTTGTCTTGGGCATCTCCCTTCATTGAAGTTCCTACAAACTTGTCTATCGGGTGCCGAGTATGGTCCTCTGGTTGAAAAATCTTCTCTTGCGTGACGTGGAACGTAAATTGTGGATTTTATGGCATTCTGCTCTGGGCACGGAGGGAACGATGGATTGATTTGGGGGCATGCCGTGGTGGCATGGATTGTGGATCTGCAGATTGCGCAGGAGATATTTCTGCACCCGAGGAAGACTCGATTATGGAGATCAGTGTCCAACGCTCCCCAATATGGACACTGATTCCATTGGGAAACGCGGACGGCGCATTTTGCGGAAAACAGCTTGTGGTACGTATAAAAATGACTACCCCCGTAAGACAACGCGAGCTCCGCTATTATAGACAGATAGTCGTTCAGCTCGCGCCGTCTATGGGGAAAAGACGAGCATATGACTTCTGTATAGCGGCTGAAGGCAATACAGAATTCGGCTAGTGACAATGAACGCGATGTTACCTGTGAGTTATTTTTTAGAGTGACTGAAATGTCGCCGCAGTCTACTTGGCGATTGGACTCAGCTGGGGGAAACAATGACAGGAGAGAGCCCAAATCAACATCTGCACCTGCTAGGATTTGAGCTCTGATGTTGTTCGTCACTGGAGGAGGTTCCGTTGAGGTAACACTTTATTTGGATAGTCAATCTGTAGATGCTCTACAGAGTATCAACAGAGTATCAGTATCATTTCTCTACTGAATGTCTGCAGACTTTCAACAGTTCATCTGTACATGATTTACAAACTATCAACAAATTATCATAAATTCATAATTGAATGTCTGTAGACATTCAACAACGAATTGCTTGTAGTACATCTATAGATATTCAACAAACCATCTATAACCCATAAGAAGCATTTAAAACCACATTTGCAACTATCAGTAGCGTTCCCTGAATGTATATTTTCATTTTCATTATGGCAATCTACATATCTATAGCTACTCAACTGCATTGCTACAGCACATTTGTAACTTTTCAATAGCATCTCTGTATCTTTGCAGTTTCATGATGATGATCTACATAATTTCTACAGTTACTCAGCGGCATTGCTACAGCACATTTGTAACTTTTCAGTAGCATCTCTGTATCTTTGCAGTTTCATTATGTTAATCTACATAATTTCTACAGTTACTCAGCGGCATTGCTACAGCACATTTGTAGCTTTTCAGTAGCATCTCTGTATCTTTGCAGTTTCATGATGTTAATCTACATAATTTCTAGTTACTCAGCGGCATTGCTACAGCACATTTGTAACTTTTCAATAGCATCTCTGTATCTTTGCAGTTTCATGATGTTAATCTACATAATTTCTACAGTTACTCAGCGGCATTGCTACAGCACATTTGTAGCTTTTCAGTAGCATCTCTGTATCTTTGCAGTTTCATTATGTTAATCTACATAATTTCTAGTTACTCAGCGGCATTGCTACAGCACATTTGTAACTTTTCAGTAGCATCTCTGTATGTATCTTTTCACACCAGGTTCTATATGACACGTACAGCAAATATTTAGGAGTGTATTCACAATATCTCTAATGTATCCGTAACCCTTTCACAACACATGTGATGTCATTCAAGTAACTATCCATAGATGTTCATTGTGACTATCCAAATAAAGTGAAACACACGTGAAGCTTCGTTGACTGTTTATAGCTTATGTACTTCACATGAACAAATGATCAAGTCATCAACAAAATCAGTGCATTTACAAAGTCTAGTAATCTTCTATAGTTGAATGTCTTATGACATTCAACTAAAGTGAAACACAAGTGAAGCTTTTAGCATGTCTGATACCACAACATTTTACTGGCTGTGCAACATTTGCTTTGATGAAGCATGTAAAACATTGAAACAATGAACAAAAGATGCTGATTATTTCATATTCTTTATGTCCTTGAAAAGTCTACCAAGGATTCCATGTTTGTGTCTCTTGCCCAACCAGTATGTCCATTCAATAAAGCAGAGCTGCCTTTTCAGAGACTTCTCTGTTCGGTTGCCACGTAAACGCCATACCTCCTTCTTGTAGGTCTGCCAGGCCCTCTCAATATTCTGAGTGTGTAGACCTGTATCTGGGTCTACGTAATGCTGACTGTGGTTGACCTTCACATGCCTGTAGCCCTCATGTGAGAGACTTGAATATGCTCTCCACTCATCACTTACTACCATACTCTGACGTTTGACGTGTTTTTTGATAATAGGAACCAAGGTATCCTTGTTCCTCCTCTTCACAAGACGAAGGACAGGACGCCTGGAGTTACCCCGTATCTCCAACATTCCAAATACCCACGTCTTTCTCCTCCATGTTTTTCCAAAGCGTCCTCTGGCGTACTAAAATAAAAAAACATTAAAAGATAATGAGTGGACAAGGAGACATTTTTAAGAGAAAGTCTGCATTTCATTGCCATCGGTTTGATAGAGAGATGAAGGTTTGAGCTGGTTTGTGAGTGATTTGAATTAGTAAAATATTATTGAGAGAAGCATCTTCTTCCTACAATGTTGTAGATTCTTTATTTTTGTTCTTTTTTCTGTGTGTAAATTTAGTGTAGATATTGCAAATTTAAACTTTAAAACTATAACTTGAATAATCGATTTGGATAGAATGATTAGGTTAGCAATAGAATACATACCTTTCTTTTATGACAGAATTTGCTTTCGTCAATGTGGACGAGAACATCAGCTCCACCTATTCTCTGCCCTTTTTGCTTCCGATACTTTCTCATGCTTTTAAGACAAATGTGCCGAAGTTTCTTTGCCATCCTTGAGAGTGTGGTGCTGCTCTTAGAAATCCCATCTTGCAACATGTCCACTTGCCGCATACACAAACCTTGTGAAAATCTAGAAAAATTAAATAAGACATTTAATTCATTCATGTGTAAAACATGTAGCAATTTGAACAATTTAAAACAATCCTGTATATTTGTTGAATTCCCAGTGTCCTGAAAATGCTTTAAACCATAGCTAAAAGCACAACTAAATTCCTGCAGGTCTATTATACCCTTAAATGGCTCTAAAGAAATATAGCTGCACCGTGAAAACTAAAACATTATTTTTTCTTGAGCAATGTTAATATCAAATATAAATTCCAAGCCAACATTAAAAGTATTAAGTGCAAAAGTAAAATCAACCATGTCTGATTTTTGTATTGTCATCTACGTTGACAAGGCAATTTTAACTACTTAAAAGCACAATAAACAAACATGAAACAAATGTGAAATATATTAAATTAAATTAAACATTTATTGTTTTCTATGTTTTTAATTTAATGGCATAACCAACCTAACTACATTTAAAGTATATAATGCACTTGCATTACATACCTTAAATTCAGGTTCACAACTTAAATTCAGACACAACTTTAGCAACTTAAACCAGTGATGTTCAATAATTGTCAAAGTTGTGTCTTTTCAACCTGCTCACTCAATCATGAAGTTCTTATGCCGAATAGAATGTGTTCTCTGGCCTTCTACTGTGATTGAGCTTGCAGCTGGTCTCTGTGTTGAAACTCAGCAAATGCAGGGAGAGCTGAACAAAGCCTTGCTTCTGGGTAAAAATGCCATGCAAGTTCACTTCTTTCTACATTGATCCAACCAGAAAGTCAGACAAGTCAACGTGTGAGAGGAAATTTGAACACTCTGCTGACCATGTAAGTTACTGCAATTACCTTATATGCTGTTATATAACCAAATACATATTATGAAGGTTTTCTACCTGTGTATGTATTTCATCCATGTAAAAAGGCTGGCGTGGGACCGATAGAAAATTGACCCAGTCCTCACACTCCTTCTCAATCGCCGACATGTCTTTCTGTGGCATTCCCTGGAAATCAAGAATTTTTATATTATAGACTTAAATTGCTTGTCGAATAGGCTAAAATGTGCACATGATTGATGATCTAATAAACTGATCAGAACATGCTGGAAAAGCTATAACCTGGCAACGTTGTTCCTACTGACCAGTAGCTTATACTGTCAAATAGAAATGAGTAAAGTCTGCTTATTGTTAAAAGAAATGCTGTATTCTAACATTTCTGGTGTCACGCTGAATCTTATGACGAGCTGATAGCCACTGTCTGTGTACATTTATCACGCAATTGATGGTGGACTGCCTAAAGACCCTGGACACAGCGCACATGTAATTAGATGACAAGAAGACTGCTTGATCATTACTGTGGACAAACTACGTCGTGTAGGCTACAGTCTCACCCAGAACAGCCAGAAATGTCTGGCCCCTCTCTCATTTTTAGAACCTAACAGGAAGTTTATCCTACCCACTGTGCAACCTGTTGTTGCTCTACATGGTTTAATGGTGCGTTCATGTGCTATGGTAATTATGGTAAATACCAAAAGCCGACGTGGAAAATGCACATGAACACCCCCTCATGTGGTATTTTCCACTGGGCGGTAACACTTTAGAATAATGGTCCGTAGTTAACAAGTAGCTATGCAGGAAGTAATAGGTAGTACTGCATTAACACCGAACTTAATACTATTAACTAATATGGAAGCAATATTAACTAAGCAGTAAGTAATAGGTAATTTAGTAGGCCTACAAAGGTATTTCCTTGGTAGGTATTTGATTATTACTAAAGAAATATATCCTCATTGAGAACTACTTGTGAACTAAGAAATAATAACCAATTAATTACTAATCACAAAAGTAGCATGTCTAAAATATCAGATTAGTGCCTCACAGAACCTGTACAGTATGTGTCAAATATAAAACTAAATAACTTGTATTATTTGTGAAAAACATGTTAACTCCTCACGAACTACTCAAGCGTTACCTTGTCATCCCGCAGGAACTACTAGTGATGTGGTCCATTATTCTAAAGTGAAAAACATGTTAACTCCTCAGTGACGAGCATGGTCAACATATAAAAGCCAGATTTGGAGGTTGAGAGGCAATTGGACAGAAAAGCTGTTAAAGGAACACTTGACCTGCATTGAGTGGACATACGGCTTGGACACAACCACAGGGATGGTCCTCTAGGACGTTTGCTAAATATTAGAAGACAATATTCTTGCATGCCCAGTTGTGCATTTTTGCATTATGTAGGATTTTCTTTTATGATTTTGTGGAAATGTTTCAGTGCTTATAATAAAAAAAAAAATACTTGAGTAGTTAGTGAGGAGTTAACATGTTTTTCACTTTAAAATAATGGGCCAAGTCACTATAGTAGTTCCTGCGGGATGACAGGTAACGCTTGAGTAGTTAGTGAGGAGTTAACATGTTTTTCACAAATAATACAAGTTATTTAATTTTATATTTGACACATACTGTACAGGTTCTGTGAGGCACTAATATTCTAACAAACACTGTAATCTGGAAGATGTGGTTTTGCGCCACATAAATGCTGCCAATTTCTTCATTAAAGATGCAAATTGTTTTTGACAAGAGAACATCAATGTTTATGTTCATATCCTAAAGAGAAGTCCTCCTCAGGCAGCTACTGTATCACACTCAATAGAGCTCATAATAGTGAACTAATCCAATCATGAGAGTGTCAGCATCACTTCCTAATTATTTAAGATTTTTAAAAAACTATCATTATTAGTATTATTCTATGTTTATATTTGAAATAAACAGAGAACATATGTCCATCATTTGGCAAGAGTAGCAGTCACAATCTCAACCTGTAGCTAATGTATTTGGGTGGATATAATATTCATAAACTGGTTTCCACAAATAACCCATTTGAGGCACACGCTTCTGAAATTTTATGACCATGTTAAGAGTAAAACCCCCACAATTGTTCACTTTTTAGACATGTTACTTTTGTGATTAGTAATTAATTGGTTATTATTTCTTAGTTCACAAGTAGTTCTCAATGAGGATATATTTCTTTAGTAATAATCAAATACCTACCAAGGAACTACCTTTGTACTAAATTACCTATTACTTACTGCTTAGTTAATATTGCTTCCATATTAGTTAATAGTATTAAGTTAGGTGTTAATGCAGTACTACCTATTACTTCCTGCATAGCTACTTGTTAACTACGGACCATTATTCTAAAGTGTTACCCACTGGGCAACTCGTAGAATATTTTGATGCACTAGTTGCCGAGATGAGATTACCTTTGACCTTTTCAAAAGGGCGGAGAGCAACGCGAGAGTCGTGAATGGTAAAAATATGTACTATTCAAGGTCTACAAAATATACAGCATATTATTTACCGTTTGAGTTTTGATAAATCATTTTCTTGCTGTAGCAGATCATGACTTAAGCAATCTAAAATAGTTTTAGCTAAATAACAGGTCTGGATCTCCATCTTTTTACCACATTACGCCAACAAAAGCACTTGAACGCAACACACTGGTAAATACCAGTTCACAAGTGGAAAATATCATATTTTCCATAGCACGTGAACGCAGGCTGGGTATATAAGCACTTTGAGACATCTGACTGCTGATATATAAAGGGCTATAAACAATACATTTGATTAACTGATTAAAAAGTCTATGTTGTTTTAGACATTTAAATCATGCATGCTTTTTTCAACAAAAAAAGCTTCTTAGGTTGATATAACTATCATTCAATAACACAATGACTTACCAAATGAAGTTGTCTGTGCACTGGTATGAAACCATCTTCATCTTATGTCCACATTGCCTGCATTTCATTTTTTCTTTCAGCAGATGTTTTTTTTTCTGCAGCCATTTGATCAGTTTTAAAGTTGATTTTTTGTTTGGTTTAACATAAACTTTCGAAATTAGTTTTCTAATGCAAAAGTCCATAATTCCGGAGGCATGCAGGATCCAGGAAAATTTGAATATAATTGGCGCGCGCACTCCTTTCTTATAGTATTTGGCGCGCTCGCATTTCATTGGCTGTGTCATCGCTGTAAACGGTCCTGTACACACCCATCCACCTTACGTTCTCCTCTAGACCGATAACGAACGAGTGGTTTAACAGCTAGTTGAACTGGCAGTTTTTTGTAGCTTACAATCACAAAAGAAAAACGATTGCAGAGGTAAGCAACTGTGTTAACGTCTGTGTAATAACAGATCTAAAGTTGGCAAGCTAAATGTAAACTGCTTATCTCTGGCATGAATCACTGCTTACTTTTTCAGTCACAGTTGTGAGTTGTAACGTTACCTAGCTAGCTAACGTTAGCTCAAAGTTTTTAATGTCCACATGAGGTAAGTTAGCTAACCAGTAACTTATCGTTTCTAGAATCCGTTCCAGCATGGCCGCTTTCGGGACAAGGGGACGAAAACGTGACCGTGAAAAGGAGGACGTTGTAGAAGAATGTAAGTAGGGGCTTGTTCCCAGCTAACAATTCTAGGTTATAAGAACGTTTCCATAACGTTCCCATGAAGTTATAAAAACGTTATTTCTGAATGTTCTAGGAACGTTCAAAACGTCCAGTTTTTTAGACGTTGTATTAACGTTATTTCTTGGTTATAAGAATGTAATTCAAAACGTTATTAGAACGTTCAATTCTCCCGTTATATAAACGTTGTATTAACGTTCTTGCTTGGTTATAAGAACCTCATTCAAACGTTATTAAAACGTTCAATTCTCCCGTTATATAAACGTTCTATTAATGTTATTTCTTGGTTATAAGAACATTATTTAAAACGTTATTAGAACGTTCAATTCTCCCGTTATATAAACGTTCTTGCTTGGTTATAAGAACGTTATACAAACGTTCAATTATCCCATTACATAAACGTTTCATTCACTTATTAAACCTTTTCTTAATGTTTTTTCCATATAACTAGGTATATATTATACGAAGAACCTAAAACAGAACCAAATAATTCAGATTTTAAAATGAAGACAAAAAGATCTAGAAAGATAATAAAAATAAAAAAAAACATGAATCATGTCTATAATATGTGTAATGTAGTCCAATGAAGGCGAGTTGAATTGAACCCAAGTATAGTTTATTCCAATAAACCGATACAAACAAAACAGACTTGGGTTGAAGTGACAATATGAAATTACATTGACATAAACTTGGACTAAACATAGAATCACCAACAATGGTACAGGGAACAAAGCTAGATGAGACAATGGGAACACAAGGACAAGGATTAAAGGAACACTCCACCGTTGTTTCATATTAAACTATGTTATTCCCTTAACTAAGACGAGTTGATACATACCTCTCTCGTCTCTGTGCGTGCACTCAATCGTTCTGGCGCGCGGCGACACTTTGATAGTCCAGTTCATTCATTAGGATCCAAACAGAGATGAAGTTACAAGCGACCAAACACCTCCAAGTTTTCCCTATTTAAATACAGTTATACGACAAAGTATGGTGACACAAAATTAAACGTGGTGCCAGGATCATTCAGGAGTGATATTACTGCGCCGAGTCGAAATGCTCTCAAGTGCTATTCCCCCATACATTATAGTTCTCCATTTTACCCGCTTAGAAAAGCGCCACGTTTTATTTTGTGTCTCCATACTTGCTCGTGTAACTGTATTTAAATAGGGAAAACGGAGGTGTTTGGTCGCTTCTAACTTCATCTCTGTTTGGATCCTAATGAATGAACTGGGCTCAAAGCGATTGAGCACACGCACTGAGACGAGAGAGGTGTGTATCAACTCGTCTTAGATAAGAGATTAACATAGTTTAATATGAAAAATCGGTGGAGTGTTCCTTTAACATGACCAAAAACAACCAATGACATTCACAAATTCAAGTTCATTTAATTTATATAGCACATTTTTACAACAGCCACTGGCTGGCCAACATGCTTTACAGAACATCAGGAATTAAAACAAAATAATACCTAAAGATATGGAATAGCAAAAACAGTATCAGACTCAAATATAAAATGAAAAGAAACAGGAGTGGCAAAAACAGTATCAGACTCAAATATAAAATGAAAAGAGGGCTATTCTAATTTCGAACGGCAAATTGTTCCACAACTGAGGCCAGACCACAGAAAAAGCTTGATCTGGGGGACTCGAGGAGCAATGTAGCACATGACAAACAGATTAAACTTCAAAATAATGAACATGATACAAAGCTAAAACAAGACATGACGTTTGGGGGGGATACATCCACTTCAGCTTCCGGCTCATCGGACTGGACTGAATCCTGAGAGGGTCTCTGGAGATACTGCAGGGAGAAAAGAAGACAGTGTTGTATTAAAGTGTGGTGAGATTAGTATAAAAGCACTGTGATGCTGTACTTGCTCACAAATTAAGATATTTCAGAAATCTCAGATTTCATTCAAAGATCTTCATGTGTGTCTTCTGAAGATGAATGAAAGTCTTAAGGGTTCGTAACAACATAAGCACAGAACATCAAATTCCACTTTCCAAAATTAATTTGAAACTATAATCTATAATTATTGTCAAATTCTATAAATTAATCTATAAATAAATACAATTGAACTGCTGTCTGTCCCACTTAAACCCATTTAAAAGATTAAGTGCAGAGTGGTTTCAAACTATTCGAACTACAACCACGTGATCAAAGGTTGTCTCTTTCAACGGCTCTGCAACGTCAGAGGAGCCGGTTACCATAGAAACCCGCGCCTAAAACTGCACCAAGCCAAAAATACAAATTGATATGCAATTTGAGCAAGAGACAGAAACAGTGTGATAGATCATTGCTGATTTAATATTATTTAACGAGTTTGTTAAGCAATTTTTGAGATTTCAGTATTTCCCAATTCAAATATTGTTGCCAAAAATAGCTGCCTGTAGGAATTGAAAATATGGCCTTATACATAACATACACTGTATAAATTTAAAATTAGCAGAATTTACGATACTGATGATTGTTAAAACGCGTCATTACAGTCTGTGAAAAGGGTCAATAAACTTGTCAAGTGCTCGATCCAAATAAAATTTAAGAGGAGCCTGTATAGGGGTAATGTTATCTTTCCATTTCTAAAATGTCACAAAGGAGTTTGTTTTAAAATGCCAATTGACACAATACAAATTACAAACAGATTTCAATATTACGAATTTGCGACACATGGAAAAGAAAACTGGGGGGGCAATACCACTTTTAGCTAAGCTGAGCTAACTTTAGCCGTTACTCAATAAAGCCGCGTTACGTTACTCAATAGAGATAGCATTGTTGATCTAATTAACTTCATTAAAAAATTAGCAAATGCTGCAAAACTAAGTAAATTAGCATTGTGTTAAAGGTATTTTATTCATACAACCAGCAAAATTCACTCAACTTACCTAAAATCTTCCGTCTCTGTCTCCGAGTTGTCCGTCTGTCGTCGTCGACGTCCTGCTGTGTTTGATTGATGGGCGCTCCAAAACCACGCCCATCCTATCACGCTAAACGTATGTGAGGAATCATCAGATTAAACACATTCCGTGTTTTTTCCTTTACTGTAATTGCAAAAGTTGTTAAAACACTTTTTTGTATGTTTTTAAATCCCTAAATTTATTTTTTATTTTTCCTATTGCCTTATCTACAATTAATTGAAAAATATAATACATAATTGGGATTTTTTTATTTTTTTTATTTTATGTTTTAAGGTAAAACCACATTTATAATTGACTCTGTACTTGCTGAATTATTTCCTGTTGAATAGGCATAATTCTTTTATAATCTGGTAGCATTTTTTATCTGACAATAAAAAAAAAATATTTACGAAAAACTGTTTTTTAGAGCATTGTGTCACTGGATTTACAAATTATGTTTCTGAAGTTGATTTGCAGAATAAAAGTATTTATAACTAATTTGTAATGACTTATATATGTTTAACATAATAACGTTTTTCAAACGTTCCAATAACAACCTAAGAATAACGTTTTAATGATAACGTCTTTAGAACGTTATAATAATGTTACAGCAAGAACGTTTTTTTGATAACTTTCAGAGAATGTTAGCCAATGTTCTGACAACGTTCCCTGTTAGCTGGGTTAGTGGTAACGTTAGCTAACGTTATAACTCAAACTCATAGAGGGCTGGTGTCAAGGTGACGTTAGTTACCCCCAAACGCAGCGCGATGGATTCAGCGGTGAAAGGCAGATCTTCCAGTCCACCAAAATAATGACAAATGTAACATGTGGATCGTTTAATTGGTCGTTTTATCGTTATTTTTCTCTCTCTTTTTACTCAGATGAGGTCACCCAAACATCAGGCTTAATAGTTGATGTGTGTATAAGATGAGATAAGATAATTTATCTTGACAATATATTTATATTTGCCCAACACAATTCTATAAAAACAGGGCAACATTAAATCACATAAGAACATGATAATTGACACTGACAAACGTAACTAGTGACACAAGCAGATGTAATGTTGACAATGTTGATATTTCACAATTTCTCCTGTTACATCCTAAGTATAACGTTATACAATTCGATTTTACACCGTTGATAGGCTACTTCAACATCAATATTATCTGTAATGCTGCATTCAGTTCAATGTACATTTTGAGTGAAGTAGGGGACCTAAATGTAATTGAGGCCACCAATGTGTTAAACTGGTTAGAGAGATATTGATTTTACAGTAGTCCATTGGCCGCTTAGCTATTCGTAGGAGCAGTTTCCTTACAAAAGGTTACAGTGGATCTGGATCTAAAGTTTTTTTTTCCAAACAGTAACTAAACTTGTTTATACATTCTCAATTCAGTGCAAACAATATATATTCTGGGTGTCCACCTTCACTGCTGACTGCATGCACGCCTCGGTGGCGTACGATGCACGTACTTTGGCATGACACCTGTCAGCTAAGTCAAATTGCAGGGTTTTTTTGGTTGAAGAAGTAAATACTGAGTGAAGTACTATTATGAGTTACTGCTAAATGCCAAAAAGTACTGTACTGATTATAAGAGCAGAAACACCTCAGTTGTGTTTATTAAATCTTGTAGATTGCACCTCTATAATACACAACCAAAATAATTCACAGTTGCATCATTTGTTTTTTTAGTTAGTCGACATGTTGTTGTTCTTTCTGGATTTTCTTGCCACAAAAAACGCTGGTCTGCACCTCCTTGGCATTATCTCCCAATCTAGGTCCTTTAATTTCCACATGTGTTATACAGTTAAAACAAATGCCAGAAATGTACCTCTGCTTTGATAAACTGTCATCTTCTGTGTTTTTCTGTTGATGCAGCTCAAGAAAAACTAAAGCCACTGAACCAAGAACTAATTAAATGGAAAAATAAAGCAGAGATCCTTCAAGATCGAGTGGAACAACTGGAGAATGATAAAAAATTTCTCGAGCAGCAAGTGGCTGAGATGACTGCTGAAAAAGAGGGTAGGTAACCTGAGCGCTGTTTTGTGTAGTGGAAGGTTTCAGAACTAAAAGTAGCTCCATGCTATTTTGTTCATAGAACTTTTTTAGTTAATTTTTAGGCATTAATTACAGTTTAGTCAAAATAGGCCTATATTTGTTCTAGTCTATAATAATGCTCTAAATAAATATAGGCATACAATATATATATTTATCTTGGTTCACACGTAGCTTGAAGTCATGATAAACTGCCTCTTCAATCAGCATAATAATGTATCACACTGTAGGGGTAAAATGCAGACACAGAAGGCAGCAATAAAATCACTAGTAGTATTTTATGAAAAGGGAACGCGACCACTTTGGTCAAGGGTAGCACGGTTTTTACACACACAGACAGATTAAGGGACCAACAGATGGCATGAAGGCTTGTAGTGGGGTACAGGCAGGGTTAATTTAGGTTGTGTCAGATTCCAAAGTACAATCCAAAATGAAAGGCAGGCCCAGCATGTTGCTCCCTGGTAAAATAAGTATATAATATAATTAGTGCTGGGCAACGATTAAAAAATTTAATCGCGATTAATCGCATGATCTTCTTGCGATTAATCGCGATTAATCGCATTGTTACGCGCAAAATTGAATAATGAATTCTAAAGTAGTGTATTGCGCACTTTTGATTTAAATGTACTGCTACAAAAGTGCAATAAATGTGGTTTGCAAAAACTTTAAACAAATAAGGTGCTTTTATATCAGCAGTATTGCCTTTACACAGTATCAATAAAATATTTCTTGTAAATCTCAACTTAAACATTAACGTAATGAAATAAAATATTTAAACAAAGCTATTTGCCACTGCCAGGGCATTATCTTTTATCTAGCTTGTTAAAACGAGTCTTATTGTTTTTTTTTTCTGAACAGGTATCTTGTATCAGGTAGCAGCAGAAACAGTCTATGTAGTCAAAGGGTCATGATCACTACAGATATAAGTCGACCAACGTTACTTCTCTGATAGCAGCTTAGGTTTGGTCATGGCATGCCATGGTTTCCCACGTAAGATTACATTAAACAGAGGTAAAGCCCAATTTATACTTCTGCGTCGAACTCACGCCGCAGCTGTGTAGCGCGCGTACCCTGACGTGCATCTCTCCAAAAATGAGAGATGCACGCGTACCGCAAGCGCTGTGATTGCTAGAACCGCTCGCCGGGTTTCACACTCTCCCTCTGCATGTGTAATTGCGCGTCAACGCGGACAACGACGCAGATATATAAATGAAAACCAACGCGTAGTCTATAGCGTAGAGGCTCCGGCTTAGGTCCGACGCAGAAGTATAAATCAGCCTAGAGTGAGGTGAAGTGGTCGAGCACAGGTGCAGCGACAAGCGGGTGCGTTCCTGTGAAACTGTTGCGGTCATGCTCGCCTCACGCACGCGCCCGCGCGTTGCCGAAGTTGAATTGTCTAACTTTTTGTACACGACGCGCAGCACAAATCATTGGAAGAGAGACTGATCCTCGGCTCGCTGTTTGTGAGTTTCCAGAATCTAAATAGTTATCAGGACATCAACAGGAGGGAATTCACATGGCAGAGCATCCCCGCTAAACTAAACGCAGGCCTATCAGGTAAAGTTATGTATAATTTTAATTTAAGTTAAAAAGGCTACAGCTGCGTAGCGCACAGAAGCCGTTGCCATGGTTACTATCCATAGAGCGCCTGTCATTCACTCGCGGAGCGCTGTCTCCCTTTCTGTTCACCTGAGAGAACCTGCCAAAGCCTCTCTCCATTGCTTGTTTGGGTGGGTTATTTGCTGGCTGACCAACATCCCACCCCTCCTGTGATCATGGTTTGACTGTAGGCCTATGTGTATTCAGAGCCAGTGAGCAACGGACTTTCAAAATAATAATAAAAAAAACTCTGCGTTAACGCGCGATAAAAAAATTGTCGGCATTAATTAATAAATGCGTTAACGCGATAATAGTCAAGTCAAGTCATCTTCATTTATATAGCGCTTTTAACAATGGATTGTTTCAAAGCAGCTTTACAGAGATAAACATATAATTTAAGGTAACAGATTGTTTTGGCATTATAGCGGTTCTTGAATAATGTTATTTCCAGCTAAAGTTAACTTTGATTGATTCACCTCCGTCGAAATGATCAGACTTTTAAACGCGAACCTGTGATTAACGCTGACGGCGTTCACATGCTCATTCAGAATTGATTCTATAGTTATGTGCTTTTTAAAATATGTGCGCAGGTTTATAATTCATACAACCCAGCCTAAACAAACTACTTTTCTTGCCTATAAATTTTGATACAGAATTTTGTTTTATTTTATCACTTCGGGGTACGCGAGCCGGAATTCACAACGCTTTATCTGTAGAGTGGGAAAGGGATCCTCCATAGGGAGAGGATAGTGGACACTTCAGCGCTGCATTGTCATCGGGTCCAGGCGGATCTCCTTCGTCAGATCTGGACACGGCCTGGATCCGGCAGGCTGCAGGAAAACCTCGGGATAAACAAAGACACTAATATTAGCGTAGATGCCATTCTTCTTATGATGTAGCGAGTACATCAAGATTTAACGGAAGTGTTCCCAGTTCCGGCTGACCTAATCTATGCAGCCTAACATTGAATTATAGAAGTCTATAGTGTGTTATGTGTATGCTAGGTCAAAGAGATGTGTTTTTAGTCTAGCTTTGAACTGACAGAGTGTGTCTGCTTCCCGGACAATGGTAGGAAGACTGTTCCAAAGTTTTGGTGCTAAATAGGAAAAGGATCTACCGCCTGCAGTCGATTTAGATATTCTAGGTATTATCAACTGGCCGGAATTTTGAGATCGCAATAGACGTGAAGGACTATAATGCGTTAAGAGCTCGCTCAAGTACTGCGGAGCTAAACCATTTAGTGCTTTGTAGGTAATCAACAATATTTTAAAATTTATACGATGTTTAATAGGGAGCCAATGCAGTGTTGACAGAACCGGGCTAATATGGTCATATTTCCTGGTTCTGGTAAGAACTCGAGCTGCGGCGTTTTGAACTAGCTGTAGTTTATTTATTAAGCGTGCAGGGCAACCACCCAGTAGAGCATTACAATAATCTAGCCTTGAGGTCATGAACGCATGGACTAATTGTTCCGCATTTCCCAATGAGAGCATATGGCGTATTTTAGATATATTTTTAAGATGGAAAAATGCAGTTTTACAGATACTAGACACGTGGCTTTCAAAAGAAAGGTTGGTATCAAAGAGCACACCCAGGTTCCTAACCGACGACGAAGACTTGACAGAGCAGCCATCAAGTGTTAGACAGTATTCTGGGTTATTACGTGTGGAAGTTTTTTGTCCAATAATTAGAATCTCTGTCTTTTCAGAATTTAGTAGTAGGAAATTACTAGTCATCCAATTTTTTATATCAGCTATGCATTCCGTTAATTTTGTGAATTGGTAAGTTTCGTTGGGTTTTGAAGAAATATACAGCTGAGTATCATCGGCATAACAGTGAAAGCTAACTCCATGTTTCCTAATGATATCTCCTAATGGTAGCATGTACAGAGTGAACAGCAGCGGTCCTAGTACTGAGCCTTGTGGTACGCCATACTGAACTTGTGATCGATAAGACATCTCTTCATTTACTGCTACAAACTGATAACGGTCAGATAAGTATGATTTAAACCATGCTAGTGCAATTCCACTAATGCCCACATAGTTTTCTAGTCTATTTAAAAGAATGTTGTGGTCAATTGTGTCAAATGCAGCACTAAGATCGAGTAACACTAATAGAGAGATACAACCACGATCGGATGATAAGAGCAAATCATTTGTGACTCTAATGAGAGCGGTCTCAGTACTATGGTACGGTCTAAATCCGGACTGAAAATCCTCGCAGATATCATTTCTTTCTAGAAAGGAACACAGTTGTGAAGATACTGCTTTTTCTAATATCTTTGACAGAAAAGGCAGATTCGAGATCGGCCTGTAATTGACTAATTCTGTAGGATCAAGTTGTGTTTTTTTAACAAGCGGTTTTATCATAGCCAGTTTAAAGGTTTTTGGTACGTATCCTAGAGACAAAGATGAATTAATGATATTAAGAAGAGGATATATGACCTCTGGAAACATCTCTTTCAGTAGCTTAGTCGGTATAGGATCTAACATACAAGTTGTCGATTTAGATGAATTAACGAGTTTGCAGAATTCTTCCTCTCCTATAGCAACAAATGAATCAAATTTTTCCTCAGGGAGACTACAATGCACTTCCTGATGCGATACTGTGGTGGACGGTTGCATAGTTATAATTTTGTCCCTGATATTATCAATCTTATAAGTGAAGAAGTTCATAAAGTCATCACTGCTATGTTGCTTGGACACTTCTGAGCTTGAAGCTTTCTTTTTCGTTAGTTTAGCCACTGTTTCAAATAAATACCTTGGATTATGTTTATTTTCTTCTAATAGGTTTGAAAAATAAGCAGATCTAGCAGCTTTTAAAGCCTCTCTGTAAGCAATCGAGCTCTCTTTCCACGAAATCCGAAATACCTCTAGTTTAGTTTTCTTCCAGTTGCGCTCCATTTTTCTGGCTGCTCTCTTAAGGGCCCGGGTGTGCTCGCTGTACCACGGCGTTGGGCTATTTTCTTTAATCTTCTTTAAGCGCAACGGAGCAACTCCGTCTAAAGTGCTGGAAAAGAGAGAGTTAAACGTTTCTGTTGCAATATCAAGTTCTTCTAAGCTATCCGGGATGCTGAGATGATGAAACTGATTAGGAAGATTATTGATAAAGCAATCTTTAGTGGCAGAAGTTATAGGTCTAACGTATTTATAACACGGAGTCGGCTTTGCAGCCTTGGCTAAATGTAATTTACATGAGACTAGATAATGATCTGAGATGTCATCGCTCTGCTGCAGAATTTCAACGGCATCAACATCTATTCCATGTGATAATATTAGATCTAGAGTATGATTACGACGATGAGTAGGTCCTGACACGTGTTGTCTAACTCCAATTGAGTTTACAATGTCTTTAAATGCCAATCCCAATGCATCTTTTTCATTATCTACATGTATATTAAAATCACCAACAATTAGTACTTTATCTGCAGCCAATACTAATTCTGATAGAAAGTCCGCAAATTCTTTGATAAAATCTTTATGGTGCCCTGGTGGCCTGTATACAGTAGCCAGCATAATTCTCAAATGTGATTTATCGTTTACACTATATATTTTTACATTAAGCACCAATACTTCAAAAGAAGTATATTTAAAGCTAGATTTCTTAGTGGTTTTGAAAATATTACTATAAATTACAGCAACACCTCCCCCTTTGCCTTTCAGACGAGGTTCATGTTTATAACTGTAATCTTGTGGGGTTGACTCATTTAAAATAATGTAATCGTTTGGTTTTAGCCAGGTTTCTGTCAAACACAGCATATCAAGATTATAATCTGAAATCATATCATTAACTATGAGAGATTTTGAAGTAAGGGATTGAATATTCAGCAACCCAAGCTTTATCATTTGCTCATCTGTATTATATCTGTTTTTTATTTGTTGAACATCAATTAAATTTTTAACCTGACGTTTTTTGGATTTCCAAATTCGGGGAACAGACACAGTCTCTATATGATGACATCTAGGTGAAAGAGACTCTATGTGATGGGATTTATCTGACCTTGGTGACGTGAGGCCGCTAGCAGACGGTCGGTTTAGCCAGTCTGTCTGCTTCCTGACCTGAGCCCCAGATTGTCATGTTTTATCTCTAAGACTATGAGCCAAATTACTAGAGAGAAGAGCAGCACCAGCCCAGGAGGGATGGATACCATCTCTTTTCAACAGATCAGGCTTGCCCCAAAAACGTTTCCAATTGTCTATGAATTTTATATTATTCTGCGGACACCACTTCGACAGCCAACCGTTCAGTGAGGCCAATCGGCTAACTATCTCATCACTCCTGCGTACAGGAAGGGGGCCAGAGTAAATTACAGTGCCTGACATCGTACTTGCGAGTTCACACACCTCTTTAATATTAATTTTGGTGATCTCCGACTGGCGGAGTCGAACATCATTAGTGCCGACATGAATAATGATCTTAGAGAATTTACGATTAGCATTAGCCAGCACTTTTAAATTTGCTTTGATGTCAGGCGCTCTGGCTCCCGGCAAACATGTGACTATGGTGGCTGGTGTCTCTATTTTCACGTTCCGTGTGATCGAATCACCAATTACCAGGGCACAATCAACAGAATTCTCAGTGGGTGTTTCACTGAGTGGGGCAAATCGGTTTGTTATGGGAATCGGAACGGAAGAGTGGTTCTTTGATCCGCGACTAGAACGATCTCTCACGGTCACCCATCTGCCCTGCTGCACGGGCTCTACTTCAGCCGGAACCGAATCATGTAAAGAGTTCACTATGCTAGGCGCATCCAAAACACTATCTAAAGATCTAGCATTCTTACCATCCTCAATTAAAGTTTGGATGCGTGTCTCTAGTTCTGAAATCTTCTCCGTCAGCCTGACTGTCTCCTTGCATTTATCACATATAAATCCTATATTGCCATCGGAGAAGGCTATACTAAACATATGACATGTGACACAGGTGACAATAACAGGACAAGAAGACATTACTCACCGTGTTTGTTGACTGATTTCTTACTTACCTGGACTTTATGAACTCAAAGGCGCGGGCGCGCGAGAGAAAATAAATAAATAAATGAGCGCACGGGTGGCGCGTTAGCAGGCTAACGTTAGCGAGTTACTAGCGTGCTGTGTTAACAATAACGGAAGCTAGAGATGTAAGGTTAATCTGAGATGTTGGGTAAGCTGTATTTAGTAGTATAAACAACTATAGTAAATGATGGCTCAAAACATAAAGAAATACGAGGCTCAGGCGAAGCTTACAGCCTCGAAGCAAACAAACACACAGCAGGCAGCGAGGCAGACAGGAGCAATCGATCAGCGATCAGGCAGGAGCAATCAAACCAGTATTGGTAATGAAATTAAAAAAGAAATGTCATAACGCGTTAACTTGCCCAGCACTAAATATAATATAATAAGTAGTGGCGATGACATGGAAATTGCTCCTGCAGTGTGTCCTGCAATTCAAATGTATTTTTGTTTGTAATGTATTATATATAGTGACTGATGCTGTGCAGCCTAAGGGAAATGAAGAGAGACCCCAGCTGACACCCCAGCAATCTTCCGACCCAGACTCCAATTCCAGCTCCGACCCTGATTCTAGCTCCGACCCTGATTCCAGCTCCGACTCTGATTCCAGCTCCGACTCTGATTCCAGCTCTGACTCTGATTCAAAAAAGAAGAAAAAGAAGAAGCAGAGTAAGAAGAAGAGAAAGAAGGAAAAAAGAAAGAAGGACAAAAGAAAGAAAAACAAGAAAAAGGACAAGAAGAATAAAGGAAAAGACTATAGAAGTCGAGGTAAGATGAAAAACAGCCATTAAATAGGAGATTTTTGTTATGATTAATGTAAAATCCATGTACATAAACAACAACAATAAGATCTATGCACAATTACAGCATTATATGTAGGCTTGGGTATCGAGTATCGATTGGAACCCTGGACTAGCTTTGCGATTTTCCCGGAATCGTTCAAGAGTTTAAATTTCGATTCCTAGTTTCGATTCACAGTCCGCCGACCGGAAGAAGAAACCGCTGAACACCAACGAAGAAGCGTCTACCAGAAGTGTTGGCATAACCGAGCGAAGCAACTCGAGAGTCATCCTAATGCTGCGTTCACATCAGACGCGAATAGCGCGTCAAATTCGCGCCTACCCGCGTCTAGTTATACGCTTGAACACTTTGAATCCATTCGCGCATCAAGAGCGAAATTGACGCGCGTAAAAAAGGAGTATTCGCGTTTATATAAACATAGACATTATAAACTGAAAAGCGTGCCTGTCCCCATTCGCGCCGCAGGAATTTTTTACGCGCATAACGCATCTTTGCATTGACTTAACATTGAAATCACTCGCGCCAGACGCTCTATTCGCATCTGTGAACGCAGCATCAAACCAAGGCATGGATATGTTCCAGAAGTGCTCTCGACGCCGTTCAGAGCAAAGGTTATTTCGCTGGTTGCTCTCTCCTCGCCAGATGACAAAGGTTTTACAAGTTGTTTCTTATTGTTTATTTGCTATTCTGCACCAGGTTAGCCCATCAGTAGGAGCACGGTAACATGTTTAAGTACCTGCAGCGTCATACACTCATGTGTAAATGTGTTTTCATGAGGTTTTAAAAAATAAAGCTCTCTTGAGGAAAGTGTACCCCTGTGAAATTATATTCATAATTTATAATGTTTATATTCAAGTTCATAGATTTGATATTTATATAGTAGTTGAAAACAGCCCTGTGAGAAATTCATAGTAAAGTGAATAAAAAGTAAAAAGTTCATAGAATTAAAATTGATGGCGAAGGTCAGACTATTTCCTTCAGAAAGACTGTTGGTTAGCTAGCTCATTTAAAATATCCTAAACTTTTTTGACCCTGCCTCTTAAAAGAATCTGAATCGAGAATCGTTAGGAACCGGAATCGAAACAAGGAATCGGAATTGGAATCATTCAAATTCAAACGATACCCAACCCTAATTATATGGCTCAATGACACTGATATATCCCAATGCCTCAAACCGAAAAGTTTGAAAAGTAAATCAGCCAGTGTCTATTCTTGAAATTAAATATTGCTTCTGTTCACAAAAAATGTTTTTTTTTGGTTACAGACGCTATTAATTTCGTGTAGTACGCATGAGCACAAGACATGCAGCGCGGCAGATCAAGCAGATTGAAGTGTTTTCTACCCACCAGTGTGGCGTGTAGTCTCAACAATTTACTTGCCAAACAGAATTTTCCCGCTTTTGGCAAGTGCTAGTGCTAATTTTCTACTCCTTAAACCCCCCCAGCCAGTTTTAACTGCCGTTTTTGATGAACGTTCTTTCTCAAACAGAGAATGGGGGTGTGGTTAATAGTCGGACGTAGTGATTTACCATGATAACCAAAAAATGACCGGCTGGAGTGTTCACTAACAATATGCTGTGTTAACATCACAACACTGTAAAGTTTAGTACACTTTACTGTCTGGCAGGAGTAGCTATTTAATCATGACAGAAACTAATGTGCGCGTATCAGCTGTTATCAATCACACAGTCGATAGTCCTGTCACGCACTGCACACGATAACTCCCACTATGTTTTATGGTGCGCTTACTTTACCGCGGGGGTGTGGGGGCTGCCTCCGCCAATGCATTGGTAAAACGGCCGTCAGTAAAATGCATGTTGCAGACTGTATATAAGAGAAGTGGCAGGTGAAAGTGCGACATGTTTTCTGTCATCTGTTCTCCATCACCGCACGCAGAGATCCCATAATGAACATACATACTGTAACAACGATGTTTATCGGTTGATGCTACGACTTAACAAGGCGTGACAGTGCGCCTGCGCAAGCTTGGAGAATGACGGATGACTTATGGAATTTATTGTAGTCATACGTCACCACCCCGTTTTAACAACTAAGCAACGTTTGCGAGCACAAAATTAAGCTATTTGTCAAAAAATGTCTGGCGAACTATGTGGGTAATCAACATTGTAAGGAAATGAAATATGAAATATCATAGAAATGTCAAAATACACTGGAGGGGGGCTTTAAAGAGCCCCTATCATAGCATTTGAAATGTTCCTATTTTTGTTTTGGGAGTTCCCAAAAACAGTTTCACGTGCATGCAAGGATAAAAAACACTTTAGTTGTCTTATAATATGCATTTATTTTTACCTGATTTGCTCAACGACTCCCAAATGATTCGTCGACGATTCATTTTCCCAAACACCTCCTTTGTGTTACGCAAATCTGCGGTGATTGGTCAAATGACCCAGTCAGTTGTGATTGGTAAACCGTAGGCAGAGATTGTCGGAAATGGAACGCCCATCACCATTAATAGATTATAGCTTGTCAAGTGTTGAAAATTGTATACAGTGTATGAACAGACAAAGGCCACAGTTAGGTGGTAAACACACAATCAAGTCATTATTTGCGTTAGCCCAACGCAGAAACATATTGATAAATCACTGCAGTAGTAGCTACACCAAGTACAATCCAAGTAATAACAACGACAAACAGACATATTTCTAAATATTTTTCAATTGATAGCGAACACGTCTACACGGTCCCTTACTCGCGTCTCCGTCAAGAGCGAGCTTTCCCGGCGAAACTCACATTGCGGCGGCTTTTGAGGGGCATTGCTTAATATATATAGAGAAAATACGTAAAATTAAGCTTGTGAAACATTGTTAGCCTTGCCTTTTTAGCGGCAATGGGGTTTAAATAATTTTTGGGAAAGTCGTTTAGAAGGTAATTGCCATTTTTCAGGGAATGTCTGGGGAATATCGAAAACAAAACTAACTTTACCCCGCTTAGAAGCTGCGCAGAGCGTACACAACACACACAGCAAAATACATATTGCGCATGCTACAGAAAACATAACAGCAAACATTATTAATAATACTTACAGATTGGGATTTGGAGGAGGACGAAGCTGATCCATATACACTGGGTACTGAGCCCTCCTTCAGGAACAACCGGCTTGCAAATCCACATTTGAATTCATTTATGTTTTTGAATGATTCGTCATTAAAATGATGCAAATATGAACTCTAACCACTGATTCTTCACATGCTCGTCCCTGGGCAATGAAAACAAAGTTGCTGAACTATCTTTGCATTGTAGAACACAGCGTCTTCTCGACATGCTGCTATTCAGCTGAAGTATTTGAATGTGTTCTAGACTTCAAGTTTACACTTCCGTCTGCGCGCGCAGTAACTGGGCGCGGCCAATATGTATCTATATTCATATCTACGTCACTACGAAACAGCTAATGACTAGTTTCAAAAACAATTAATTTCATATACTCAGAGTCGATTCTCACTTTTGAAAGACAATAACTTTATATACGGTGCACTTTCAGATATAAATCTTTGCAGGATGTTTTCATTCCCTTAGAGCTATATTCCACACTACATGAACAGTCATTTTCAAAAATCCATGATGGGGCTCTTTAAGGCTCGGTCAATTTAGGTCTGCCAAATAAATGTGTGTCATTGGAAAAAGTACCTCAGTGCATGTCCAGAATATATACAGTGTAGTCTGTCCTCTTTGAACAAATGCAGAAGCATGCATTTTATGTTAATTAGCATTAATACATAGCAGCTGGTCTTGTACAAACAACAATTTACGTTCAAAGTCACTTAAATCACTTTTCCTCCAAATTTGGTTATTTGGTTATGGCGAAAGTCTTGCCACATGATTGGCTGATTAGATATTTGCATTAACAAACTTAATTAAAATCGCATTCTGTAAATTTCTTCACCACATTCTAATTTAATTGTCTCGCCTGACTGTCACAAAAAGACAATCAGAGACACCTTAATCACATCATTCGATCACAAAATTGTAGAGCTTCTGATCTGTACAAAGTGCATACATGCCACTGTGAATGTATTGAGCTGGATCTGCTTGTTGTTTTTGGCAGCACATCTGTCTTTTAAACCAATTCCGTTTAGGTGTGAATCAGTTGGCCTACTACTACAAGTAGTAAAATGTAACTTATGAATAGTAAATCGTCTTACCTGAAACACTTTGATTTTGTTGTGGCAAAAATTCTCAAACAAACATCACTGCGTAAGAGACACTCAGAGTCAAATTATATAAAATAGAAGTATTTATTCTTGCAAGAATAGGAGCAGTCTAATACACAGTTGTTACCCTGTGCAGAAGAGTGACACACCCCCCAGACAGACTGAACTAGCTTTTATCTTAGTTTCAAGGCCTTCTTCCCCCCAGAGCCTTCCTCCCAGTAGTTTTCCATAGACGTCACTAGTTGGCCCACTAAGCTCCCCTGCACCAAATGGCCTTCTGACATCTAGGTCAGAGGTCCTTGTTCGTCTGTTCTCTGGAGTGTCTCCCTCTTCTGCCTCCCCAGGTACATAAACAGAATCCTCTCACTACAAGTGAGAGACACACATGTGACATTCTTTGAATCATCTACTAAAGATCAATGAATATCATTAAAATTGCCACTACAACTCCTCACTTTTTATCATTCTGATTACCCATAATCACAATAATAAACAATAAGACAAATTTTAAGTCATATCATCACACTTATACTTTTCATCTCTGATTTTTGCATAAAATGATCACTCTCCTTGAACCTGTGAAGAAAAGTTTAGAATGAAGAAGCATAAGGCTGTTTTTGTGGGGGAAATGCCCCGTAATATTTTAGCAAGCAAGTAAACATTTCACTGCGTTGGGCTAAGCGAGAAATCTCTGTTTCTGCGCTCCTGTAAACAGACCCTCAGTCACGCCAGTAAGGAAAAGGTAGTTATAACATAGCAAGGAAACAACCAGATAAAAGTAAAATAAAAAAATCCCTCAGTTTCAAACCCTATCTTTGTACGCCATCTCGTAACACGGATGACTGCTGCTTTTAACCCCCTTTAAATCTTTGCCCTTAATCTTTCTCAGAAAATAAACAAATAGAAGAAAAACAAACAGAACATACATTTAACACATATCTCACTGTAGCTCCCACTACCTGTGTCGTCACAATTTTGTTCATCCTTGGGCTAGACTGTCATTTTCACCAATTGAACAGACAGCATGTTTCCCCTGTCACTGTAATCTACATTTACAATCAAATCAATACTTTTAATTCAAACATGCTGTGGTTCTACTTAATACGCTTCAACAATTATCCCTATAATTTACATTAATTAATAGATCTCTTCCCAAAAACATTTTCCTTAAATATTTCCTAATGAATAAGTAACCAATCAAATCTTTTGATCTACTGTATATCAATACTAAGCCCTATTTTGATTTAATCAAATCAAATCCTCAAAATAATCACAAAACCACATTCTTAAACCATTAGTCGGTTCACATCCTCCTCCAGGCGTGTTGATAATCTCGTTCGCCCCATGGACTATGGGATGGTTGTGGCCTGTTGGTGTTGTCTAAGGTGACACGGTTGGACCCAGGTGTCACACTCCAACCATTTTCTGATCCTTATAAGGTTTTCCCTTATATCACGACCGCACCCCCACTGGAGTGAACTGTCACCTGTGAATGGAGACCTTAAGTATTTTGTTAGTGACCGCTTGTCTAGCCGCTCGTCCCCTTTGGTGTGACCTGTGGAATCAACCTGAAACATTATCACCGGATAATTTCTCGCTCACTTAATAGCACTCAGGATCCTTTTCCCCTGAAAAACAATATTTATACATTTGGAACAGAATCAGTTCTGTTTTCTGCAACCCATCCTGACATTCTGTAAAAGGAAAATTTAAGTTATGCGCTGCGCAGGTGTGGCACCTTTCTGCTACAAAAACAATCCAGGCCAGGATAGTTAGTCAAATTCATCCATAGCCATAATTTTATAGGGGACATTCTCCCCTGTATCCAAAAGTCTGCATGCTCTGTAAAGAAAACCAAATGTCGAGGTTATTTTCCGATAGTAAAATACGTAGTTTCTTTTGTCTGCTGTGCTGCCATGGCCTTCGCTGCTGCATCTGCCCTAGCGTTTCCTGTTGAAACAGTCCTGCAAATACATGTACAGACAGCAAATTTTGTTTGGGACCCAAGTAAACCATATTTGGCAATTGTTATACCATCTCCCTCTTGATGCACGACACAACTCGAGCATCAATTTAACATAACATTTAACATAGTGTTTTTAATAAAGTTTGCCATCAACACTAACCCAAACGGCGTCCTTCAGCCAAATTTTCCCAGACATCCTTCTCTGCCTCTGAAACAAAAATATTACATTCTTCACTTAAAGCCCAATCTCATCTTCTTATCGAAGTATTTGAAGGGCAACGTCCCTGAGTCTCACAGCGAATCTTGCTTTTCAGGCCCGTTGTTTGGTCTCTCAAGTCAGTCATCTACAAACATTTCTAAAGTCATAAATTTTCAGGTCAGGTCGTGCTGTACAGACTTGGTCAATGTCAGTCAATCATTTCTCCCCCTTTGTTCACAATTATCATAAATGTTAAGGGCTCTCTTGATACTTCGAAATTGACTTAGCCAATATGTCATTTTGTTGTTGCCATCAAATCTACAATATTTTCATTTATCTCAGCCCATGCCAGATGGTGATCTACAACTACACAATTCCAATTTACACAAATACTTAAACTGATCCAGAACATAATTCAAATCGACATCCTGCATGACAAAAGTATTACTACCAGACAGAGCTTGATGTCCAATCAACTTAAAGCTCGTCCCATGTTCTGTATTGTCTTTTCAACCGTTCCACTCAGAATTATCGGCTTCTTTAAAATTTGTCATTTGCCTTAACCCATCTGTAATGATAAAACTGTTCTGTTCTAATTTCAATACTGTTCTAATATTAGTACCCCAAACTAATACATACAACATAAAGTGCTGTCACCATCACACACACACTCATACTAGACACACACATGTTAACTGCTCATTCTCAATGTTTGCCCTTTCCTTATATCATCGTTAAAAGGATTTAAATTTTAAATAAGATTTTAAACTTCACATATTTTCTGTAGCTTTTCCCTAATTTTACATGGTCTCTTAACCACTTTCAAAGCATGTCTTGTTCATTATTCATTAGATTTTAGACAAGTCAGCTGGGTTGTTTTGGATTCATTATCATTATTTTTCTTCAGCTTGCTCTAGCAGGCCGATAACAGAAAGACAGACACAGTTACCATTCCTTCCTCCAGCTCAAGCAGTCTCTCTCACTATAAATCCATTTCTTATAAAAAATGTAATATTAAATTCATTACAATAACCTTTGACCATCCACCTTTGTTATCCAGACTTAAATCTACAAAAGCTGTCTTCATCTTTAGTCACCACCATGTCTAACGACCTTCAGGAGTTAGAACTATGTTATAGACTAGTTCTAAATCAACTTCTATACATTTTCCTTGCCCATAAGGCAACCGACATCAAAAAGTTTTATTACTGTCTCCACAACAATTAATAATGGCAATCCCCCTTACGGTCTCAGCTGGCTCTTGAAAGCCCATTGCCATTAGCTCTTTGTCTATAATTTTCTTCTCAGGGTGTTTTCCCCCCGGTTTAGTTGCAGACACTTGTCACAATGAAAAACAAGCCATACAACTAATGCGGTTTCTTCTGGTGAGTGGTATAGAGGAGCTTTGCATCATGGGGAAGACTGGCGTGACTCGTCATAGCTTCATCTCCCCCTAACGGTATAAGGACGCTGCTGGCCTCACAGCTCCTGCTCAACTCTCATACCTGTCTCACATAAAACACCCCCATTCAGGAAATGCCCGGTGACTTTACGTGAGCCCTCTGGCTTGGGTTGCCCCCTGTCTGGCCAAAGAAGGTCTTACCCGTCATGGAGGTGGTCACTCGTGCCCACTGGTGACCGCTTTTTTTTTCCCATCACACAATCGGTTTTCTTCAACAGAACTCAGCTGCTTTCTGGAGCTTAGGAAAGGCACGTTCAAGAGTCACCAGAGCCATTCTCATTGCCTAATATTGTTCACACAGGGAGACAGGTCAATAACAACAGTATTTAATCACTTAAATCCATTATTTTATCTTAAAAGCAGAAACCCTAGCTGCTTAGACTATACTCAGCGAATTTGGATCATCCGTACGTTCAGTGAACTTTACCTGTAGACGGAGCCATCGGTCCTGAATGGTGGAGACTAAATGAGACAAAGAAGTTACTGGTCCTAAAATAAAATAAAATGTCTTCAAGTTCTGCATTATTATTTTAAAGACTTCTTTAAAGTCATTCAGTTTTACATTTACAAATACAAATTGCCCTTTATGGCAATTGTTTCTTTAAACATCTCTGTCTCTATGATTCTTCAACTGAAACTGTGCTTTACTACAAATAGCTTATCACAGATAACAGCTTTGAGCTGACATTGAATGAGAGAGACTCTGAGGCATTCAGGACTGGCACACTGCACTCTCATAAACTTCTAACATCAAACTTTTATCTACCATCCTATAGCTTTATCCCAGCTTAAGGCATATTTGCCAGAAATTACATGTGTTTCCAAATAAACATAATTTTTATAGTTGTCTTTATTTAGACATTACAAATTTCCACTCAGATTGAGTCTCTGTTGCACTGGCAGTTTTCAGCCACAGTACACATCAGATCCAGATAAGCAAACTGTTTCATTACAGCCAATAATAAACTTATCCTTTGAAAGCAAAACATCAGCTTCTAGTTCTTTCATGGTCAAACTTTTCAAGCTGTTTGTTTAATCAGCATTCAGCAACTGTTAATCCAGTATTGCTTCTGCTTACTTGATCTTAAATAAAAATAATTATTCCAGTTCTCAATAACGTTAACTTTGACAAGGCTAGCACTCTCTGCTTGATACATCTTTTGCAATTATTCTAAATCATTCGTGAGATTAGTCTCTCTCCTTAATCTAAACCCTTTCTAAAATGTTTAATTAAAAACACAATCATCCTGTTAGTTACTTTGATATATTTTGCAACTCACATTTGTTGGAGTCATTAATTTTACATCAACCTGTATTCATCAGTTCACTTTTATAGATCTTTTCTTTCTTATAGGATTCACTTTAAGACTTCAATCTTTCGACCTTGTTTTTATCTCTTATTTCTCAGACGAAAAATGTTACTGTCGTCATTTAAACACTGATCTACTTTCAAACCCACATTATTATCAGAAATGTGTCACTATCACATTTTCAAACACCTTGGTGGGCATTTAGTTACCTATTAAATTGTCCTGATGACCACCATTAAAACACTCTCTGTCATCTAGTGAATTTGTTTCAGCCTCAACTTCAGCATCAGACACCTGTCCTTGACTATAGTTTGATCACTGTGAGCTTGCAAACGGCTCCAACTTACTGCACACTCTTGAAGCAGTGTGTGTCCCATTTCAGGAATGTAAACAGAGCCACTGATAAGCAGTCCTCTGTATTCTTTTACAGTCCACCAGTCGCGGATTTAATCACAATAGCCAAATCATACTCTTCATCATTTTATTGGCGGAACATAATTTCATGAGCAGCACAGAAAATGCTCAAAATATTCGAATTTGTTTTCTGTCTTTACACATTTCTCCCAGCTTATCTTTTACAAAACATCATCTGCAAATCTCTTCAAAGTGAGATCTTCTGAGCAGAGCTGTTTACAGCATTTGCTCTCTTCTGTCTCACTATTTATTTATTTATTTTCCCGGACTGTTCCGTTACTCTTCATAAAGTGTAACAATTTGTACATCATTATTTTCATTACAACTGGTTTGAAGCCTTTCCTCTTCCATCACATTGTTGTCTCAGTCTTATCTCTACTGTTTCTCCAAAACAGATTATATTACTCAGTCCGTAAATTACACAGACAACCATTATAGCTACTTGCTTCAATACCCTTATTTTCTTAACATTAATAAAATAAAGCAGATATATCATCATTTCAATCATTTTTTTATCAAAATCTAGAATTGTTCCCCATTCTGCTTAAAACATTCCTCATATCATGTTAATCCCTGTCAATCATACAATGCCTTATTTTATTCTAAAACTGACTTTTCATTTCACCATTTAAACAGTTAATTTGACTTCCATAAATTCTGTCAGACCATGTCTATTTTCATCACATATAGTTTTCTACTATATTTCTCCTTTCTTTTCCCTACATGCCAGTTCCCTCATTATCCTCTCATTTCTTTTCTCAAACATGCCAGTTCCTTCATTATCTAACCAGTACATGATTGTTTGAACAATCCCCACACACACATATCTCACACACCAACCTTTTTGTTTTTTCACTTCCCTCTTCCACCAAGTCTCACTTACAGTTCCCTCTATTTTACACAGACAGCCTTATTGCTTCTTGCTACAATCCTTGTCATATAAATCTAAGTTCTATAGACATCTAATGTCATGCATCCATTTACTGGATGAAGAAGTAAAAAAAACATTATTTCTCCTGGCAGTTTGACATTTTATCTTCAAGCCAACAATCCATTATCTGTTCACATTTTTTACACACATGTTGAACGCAGACACAACCTTTGTTTCTCACTGCTCTGTTCAACTGATTCCCGCACCATCTTTAATGTTGTGGCGCTCAATACCTCATTTGACAAAACACCGGTGTACCAAATTTCGCAAGCTTGCTCTGAGACTTCCCCATACTGGCTGCTTTTCTCTCTGTTCTCTGTGGATTTCTCACCGCGCGTTCTCTTTATCTGTCAGGCGTCCCCGTTACAGACCCGATTTTTTCTTTTAACCCAAATCGGTCGGGTTGCACTCGTTAGTGCCCTCCTAATTAAGGTTTACCAAAAAAAATCTTTTCTGGCTCCCCCTAACTAGCTTCAGCACCTAAAAAACCATTTGCTCCGTGGTGGAACAACTGATTTTCAGGGTACCTATCTGTTTGCAAACTTCTTGATCCGCTACAAATCTCAGTTAATCTCAGATACTTTCGTATCTGTTTGAAACCTCTTGATCCGCTACAAATCCCAGTTCATCTCAGATAATTTTCTCTCGTATCTGTTTAAAACCTTCTTGATCTATCTATAGATCTCAGTTAAAATCCAGATTACGCACCACAGAGACAGCCCTCAGCCAATATGGTTCAATTTCTCTCTTTCCCCTCTATTAAACTGAATTTGCTTTGCTTACCCAGAGATGTTGTTCCGTGCCACTTGCGGGTTCTTTAGATTCCAGTGGTCGATTCTCCCGGCCCTGATATCGGTCGGCCCCTCTCTCTCAAGTTTACGAGGTAGAGCTGGAACTTACTTAGTCCAGGTGGCCAAACACCGTCCGATCTCAGGTCCAGGGAACACGTTCAAGGAATATCACTTCTGACACCAAAACTGTTGTGGCAAAAATTCTCAAACAAACATCACTGCGTAAGAGACACTCAGAGTCAAATTATATAAAATAGAAGTATTTATTCTTGCAAGAATAGGAGCAGTCTAATACACAGTTGTTACCCTGTGCAGAAGAGTGACACACCCCCCAGACAGACTGAACTAGCTTTTATCTTAGTTTCAAGGCCTTCTTCCCCCCAGAGCCTTCCTCCCAGTAGTTTTCCATAGACGTCACTAGTTGGCCCACTAAGCTCCCCTGCACCAAATGGCCTTCTGACATCTAGGTCAGAGGTCCTTGTTCGTCTGTTCTCTGGAGTGTCTCCCTCTTCTGCCTCCCCAGGTACATAAACAGAATCCTCTCACTACAAGTGAGAGACACACATGTGACATTCTTTGAATCATCTACTAAAGATCAATGAATATCATTAAAATTGCCACTACAATTTCATCAATCATTTTGGCTTTCGCTTCGTTTTCCAACTTGCCAACGCTTGCCAACAAAAATAAAAAAAAGTGAGCTGGTGGAGAAGTGAGGAGCTGCATTCATTAAACAGTAATTCAAGCTGCTGTAGCCGTAGACATCTATAAAGAATATATATTGACAGTTTTGTATTCTTCTGTTCAATTTCTTTAGCAGGTAACATCAAAGATGTAGTCACCAGATACCAGCGGCTGCTAAACTTGACAAAGAAGGGGAACACTATGTCCATGGCTTTTCGAAAGGCAGGCGTGTCCAGGAATGCAGTGGCTGCCACTGCACCCATTGCTGAGCTCTTCATAGCAGAAAGACGGGTGTTGGAGCAACTGCCTTTCTGCAGAAAACTGTCAGATCTAGCAAAGTTATGTGCAGAAAAGATAGTGGGGGAAATTGAAGAAAAAGTAGTTGAGATGAAAAGAAAAAGAGAGTTACTTCCATTTCAAATAAAGTAAGTTCTAGGTCAACAGGACAATAGTACCTCTTAAACAGAACAATGGTGAATGTATATGATTTGTGTGTATTCATATAATAGCTTGACTTCATTTTTGTAGTAGACTACAGTACATAATTTGAGAGACTGTACAAAATGACCTCAGGATGTTAATGAATGAAGACAAATTGTAGATATTCAGTATTGTAAAGTTTATAGAACACAATAATATGACATACTGTATTGAGTTGTAGAGGTGAACACCCTTAGGGGGCACATATACAGTAGGGTTGTGTTACAACCATGACATAATGTTCAGCATTAGGCTCTGTAATTGTTTTTTGTTGTTCATCAATTTGGGGCAGATTTCTGATAGTTATTTGTAAAAGAGTCTCAGTTTGCTGTATAAGATGTATAAAATTTGGTAGATGATGCAATATACCCGGCAATATAATTCTGGGATTTAATTTCATTAAAATGTTGACCTCTGATGCTTTTTTTGAATTACAGCCAGAAAAGATGTTGACGCGTTGATTGTATTTACCTGGTATTTTCCCTAGTGCTCCAGTTTGTGAATGCACTGAACTTGATTTGTAGATATTTATTTTATAACATGGGAGAGTTTGTAAATGCACTGATTTTGTTGATGACTTGATCATTTGTTCATGTGAAGTACATAAGCTATAAACAGTCAACGAAGCTTCATGTGTGTTTCACTTTATTTGGATAGTCACAATGAACATCTATGGATAGTTACTTGAATGACATCACAAAATCACATGTGTTGTGAAAGGGTTACGGATACATTAGAGATGTTGTGAATACACTCCTAAATATTTGCTGTACGTGTCATATAGAACCTGGTGTGAAAAGATACATACAGAGATGCTACTGAAAAGTTACAAATGTGCTGTAGCAATGCCGCTGAGTAACTAGAAATTATGTAGATTAACATCATGAAACTGCAAAGATACAGAGATGCTACTGAAAAGCTACAAATGTGCTGTAGCAATGCCGCTGAGTAACTAGAAATTATGTAGATTAACATCATGAAACTGCAAAGATACAGAGATGCTACTGAAAAGCTACAAATGTGCTGTAGCAATGCCGCTGAGTAACTAGAAATTATGTAGATTAACATAATGAAACTGCAAAGATACAGAGATGATATTGAAAAGTTACAAATGTGCTGTAGCAATGCAGTTGAGTAGCTATAGATATGTAGATTGCCATAATGAAAATGAAAATATACATTCAGGGAACGCTACTGATAGTTGCAAATGTGGTTTTAAATGCTTCTTATGGGTTATAGATGGTTTGTTGAATATCTATAGATGTACTACAAGCAATTCGTTGTTGAATGTCTACAGACATTCAATTATGAATTTATGATAATTTGTTGATAGTTTGTAAATCATGTACAGATGAACTGTTGAAAGTCTGCAGACATTCAGTAGAGAAATGATACTGATACTCTGTTGATACTCTGTAGAGCATCTACAGATTGACTATCCAAATAAAGTGTTACCTCAGTGGCTACTGCATTCGGAGGGGCTGGTTGAGGAGTGGCTGAGAAGAGAGAGAAAGGAGAACGCACTTGGAGAGGGTTAAAGGGATGGGAAATCGGGGCTGTGGCCGTTTGCGGAGGCATCCTCACGCGGAGATCGGCCCCCGGGTTAGGTGGAGGAGGAGGAATAGGAAGAGCATAGTGTGGAAAGGGAAGGGGAAAGAAATGCACCGGCGATTGACAACCTCACGTTAGGGTGCGCACCTGAAACTTGGGAAGGAGGAAAACTGAAAGAAGTAGAAGGGAAGAAAAACGTTTGGGGATCGTGTAAGGAAGTGGAACTGCCGGGATCTAGAGTGTGAGGTACCACAATGGGAGGGGCTGAGGAGGGGAGTTGACCTGGAGGAGATTGGCGCCCATCTGTGACTGGTTCCGGGGCGCGGCCCAGGCTAGCGGAAGGTCTGTGACGCCGTGGCGCGGGGGCGGAGCCCAGCGCTGCTAGAGAGGAAGGAGGTACTGCGGGACGAGCGATCGGGGCCCGGCGAGCCTTGCTCGTTCGAGCCGAAGGAATTGGAGCTGAAACAGAAAGGTGAGAAGATTGTAAGGTGACATATAAATTAAATAATTCTGCTTTTTTCATCCTGCGGGAGAATTTTGCATCAGAATTAATTAGGGCCTGTCTTAGCCCCTTAACTGTCCACTTCCCTATGGGAGGGATGTTAGGGGGAGCTGGAAGGTGGGAAGGCGCGGAGAAAGATGATGATGAAGATGATGAGTTCCTCGCTGGCGCTGGTGAGGGGAGTCTTCGGCGTTTTGGAGTATGCAGAGAGGATCTGGAGGGCCGACGTCCCCTGGTTGAGGATGGAGGCTCGATGTTGTCGTTGGCTGCTGGAGAAGGAAGGGTCGCTGGAACTGCGCTTTGCGGTGGAGATGACTCCGTGATGAAAGATTCATCGTCGGAGGGGAAGAGCTCTAATTCGGACATGACTGCACGGAGGCGGAGTCATGTGCTGAGAAATTAGTCATCGGTGCTGAGAAATTAGTAATGAGACAGGAGGTAAGGGAAGGCTTTATTTATACTGGCTTCTGCTTGTGCTGATTGGATGATTACCTGAACATGCTCCTCCCGAACTTTGTTTACATAAAACTTCATTTAACATTCAGAAAATATATAAATAGACTTCACAGCGTGCATAATATGCATAATAACATAAAATACATCCATTATAGAAAATAAAACAAATAAACTCACCAAATCCCGAGTTTCAGTTTTTTTTTTTTTTAAACACCCGCTTCAGATTCAAAGGAGCTTCACAATCGGCTAGAATCCGCACTTAAATCAGCAATCACCATTCTAAAATGATTTATCATCATCAACCACAAAGTATAAAGTTGCTTATAACCTTATTAAATGAATTTTAACAATATAAACCTTATTAATCCTTTCTGCATCACTCTCATCTCGTGTTCAGCGCGTCTCTCATCTCGTGTTTAGCGCGTCTCTCGGATTTCCGTGTGTCATCCACTGACGTCATACGCAACTCGTTTACACGTAATATATCACATGTTCGGTGCTAGACCATAATGCATATTATTTTAATTTATACTTATTTAATTCACAATGGATATGAATAGATCATTTCAACTTTTTTATTAAAAGTTTAGCTATTAGAATATGCAATTATATTATCCATTTATTTATTTTTTTTAGTACCAAATTTAACATGGGTTACATTTGGCTATACTAATCGCTGGTCTAAATCAGCCAAGCCATTGCCTCGATTTCGCCGGTGGGCTAAAGCAGACTGCACATAGCCCGTCCAATTCAGAGCTAAATCGTCCTACAGATCGACCATGTCATGAAATGACACTGGCACCTTGTAGATATTATTACCAATGCGAACATGATGGGATACCATCTCATGCGTTGCCTGCCCAACAATTAATTAAAACTACAATTAATCAGTTTCGACTATAAGTGGGCTACAAATACCCGTACTGACTATACGAGCTAGATCGTGTCTACGCACAGCCTATCCATAGAACGTGAAAGAAATTAAACTAAACACCTTGTAATCCCTGTTGACTTTGCTTACATTTATGGAATATCATTAGTTATTTTGTTGTTTGTTATATACAAGTTATTTTGGCC
This sequence comes from Tiaroga cobitis, assembly GCA_030578255.1. Lineage (NCBI taxonomy): Eukaryota > Metazoa > Chordata > Actinopteri > Cypriniformes > Leuciscidae > Tiaroga > Tiaroga cobitis. The sequence goes on along the minus strand of CM060613.1, from coordinate 45,383,295 downwards.
AAAACGACATGTATCCAAATTCAAGGTTATTTTGGCTCCTGGGTTACGGACTATATCGGGTAAAACCGAGACGGTGAAATGAGGGCTATTGCTTGCGGGGAAATAGCCCATCTTACTACGAGCTAGATTGTGGCTACGCACAGCCTACACATAGAACATGGCAAATAAATGAAGCCAAACACTTTGTAATTAAAGTTGACTTTGCTAACATGATGGAATATCTTACATCTCGCAAGTTATTTTGTAAAAAATGACATGTAACCAGATTTAATGTTATTTAGGCTAGAAGTAGGTTACATAGCCGGACTATATCGGGTCTATATTTAACCGAGACGTTGAAATGACGGCTATTGCTTGCTGGGTATTCTCTGGTGGAGAGCAACTGCGCGCGACTGCAGAATCCGACACGTGCGACTTGCGGTCGCGAGAGTTTTTTGACACAAGTCGGCATGACATCAGAGCAAGGCGGACCGCACTCGGACACATTTCTAACCGGCATGCATCTCGCGCTGATCACCGGTGATTGGTTCTGCGCAGATTTTGCTCATCTCAAACAAGCCTAATGTCTATCAAATGCGCCTGAACGTAGCTTATAGCCAATCGTTTCAATTATACCAGATGAGCGACAGAAATTAGATGAGGAAGAAGACGATGGGTCAGAGATGTGTGTACACGATGGCGTGTATCTAACGGCCGTTTCACACCGCATGCGTGAGCGGCGCGTATTTTTCCCTGCGTGCATGTTAATCAATGAGTGCATTCACACCAGGAGCAGGAGCAGCGCGTGAGCGTCGAGCAGGAGCGTCACGTGAGCAGCAGTGAAGCAGGGGTTTCGGCGTCGAATCTATTTTTGCTGCTCTGCTCACGTTCAATTAAAGTGAAAGCACACTTTTGATGGACAGAAATAAATATGATTTCACACAAAAAGTGCCCAAAATGCACAGAATGAGCAGTTCTAGTGAGTTTTAACAAGAACTTGAGTAGGCAAATAAAAGAAAATAAAGACTATATTTATAGGAGATTTAGGCTAACGTTCCCTGGTAAAAACTTGTTTTTAATTATTCAGTTTGGGTGAAAGTTGTGTATTATATAAAAAAAAACTAAAGTAAACTAGCTAGAAAATATTATATATAAACGTTTTTTTTTTTGTTTATGTAACATACAGACAGCTACAGGCTAGCACAACCCAAATCAAACCCGAGAGTGTGGTTTATGTGTTTTGTTTTTATCCGCGGGTGTTGTATTCTGATACCAAAATGCAAGCAAGCAGCCAACTCCAGGACATGAACGTATTGACGAGGTAAGTAGAATTATTTAACTTCTTTATTTCACACTAGTTCACGAACTCATATCAACTCATGACTATTCGCAATTCTCCTCCTTCTTCCTCCTCTCTTTCTTGAACTCACTAGTGCCCTCTAGTGCAATTACACAGAACACAACATCCCCCCCCTTACATAAAGTCAGTAGGTGACTTATTCAGTATTTAACCTGTAAGGCAATATGTTTTAAGACAACAGCCATAGTAACTCTTTTTAACATATAAGAACATTATGTATTACTGCAAGTCAAAATTTAAATCTCTTAACCTAACAGTATTATTTAGAAGTGCCATTCTAGATAACAATCAAGTACCTTAACACACTAGAACCAGTACATGTGTTTTTTTTTTTTTCACAATCATGTTGTCTTTTGACATCCCTACTTTATGAAGTCTTTCATCCACCCTGGTGGTTTAACAACTCTTTCACTCCTCCTGAGAATGGTTGGGCAGTTTTGAGCAGGTGGAATTGATCCCTGAACATTTTCTTCAGTTTGATCTGGAAATTTAGTCAGTCTCTGTCCATTCCATTTCTTTCCATCACTGAGCAAGAATGAACTTGGTCCGATCTTTTCTCGAATCGACAAAGGTAAGGTATACTTAGGGCTTCCTTTAGGAACGTGCTCTGGCTTCCTGATTCTTACTTGTTCCCCGACCTTGAAAGAAACAGGTTTGGCTCTCCTCTTCCTGTCTGTATATTTCTTACTTTTCTCCTGCCTTTCCTTGACAGCATCTCGTACACCAGCACATTTGTCACTTTTCCCCCTCACAGGAAAAATGTCTACCTTCGTTCTCAGTTTCCGGTTATGCAAAAGTTCAGATGGGGATACACTGGTAGTAGCATGAGGAGTAGCACGGTAACTCTGAAGAAACTCAACTACTGACGGTCTCCAAGCTTTTCTCATTTGTTCCGCAGATAAGATACACTCTTTCAGTACTCTGTTCCAGCGTTCAACTGCACCATTTCCTTGTGGGTGATACACACTTGTACGCAGGTGTTTGATACCACGTTCAGAAAGGAAATCCGAAAAAGCTGAAGATAGAAACTGAGGTCCATTGTCCGTAACAACAAACAAAGGGTTTCCTTCTCGTGCAAACACAGAATGTAAGAAAGAAGTAACAACCTCAGTAGTGACATGTGAAGAAAAAGCAACTTCTGGCCATTTGCTGTAATAGTCCACCAATGAAATTGCGAAACGACAACCTGATGCAGCATGTTCGAAAGGCCCGACGATATCAAGACCCAGTTTTTGCCAAGGTCCATCCGGCAATTCCACAGTTTGTAATGGAGCAGGAGCTGTCTTTGCAGATTTGTCATTAAGTTGACAAGTAAGACAGGTTGAGATTACTGAGTTAACTAACAAATCCATTTTCGGCCACCAGTACAGTTCACGTAGCCTTTGTTTGGTTCTGACCACACCTTGGTGTGTTTCGTGAGCCAGCTTCACCAGGGTCGAACGAAGAGAAACAGGAACAACGACACGATGTTCACCTCGCATGATCAATCCGTTGTATACAGACAGTTCATCACGAATGAAAAAGAATGATGATAAGGCTGGATCTACATCCTTCTTGTTGTGTGGCCAGCCATTCAGTATTTGCGTTCTAAGTAAACACAACTCAGAACAAGATTCGGAAGCTTTTGTGAAATCCTCCATGGACACTGAATGTAACCCTGAAAAGACTGCGGCAACCATTTCTGGTTCCTCAGTGTGCTCGTTCGTCACTGGTAAGGGTATTCTTGACAAGCAATCTGCAGCCTGGTTTTGAGCACCAGGGCGGTATTCAATGTCATACGAAAAACACAGCAACCGGGCTGACCATCTGGCTACTCTCATTCCAGCACGTCCAATTCCTTTTGTAGCCAGCAAAGTAGTTAATGCTTTGTGGTCAGTACGTAACGTAAAGTGATGACCCCATAAGTACGGGCGCCGTTTCTCTACAGCGAACACACAAGCCAAAGCCTCTTTTTCCACTGTGGAGTATTTTCTCTCAGTCGTGCTAAGCGTACGTGAAGCGAAAGCGACAGTGCGTTCTACACCATCCGCATGCATTTGAGTCAGTACTCCACCAAGACCATAGTCCGAAGCATCAGTTGACACGATTGTAGGAAGAAAAGGGTCAAAAAGTGCAAGCACTGGGCTCTCCACCAGAACAGCTTTCAGTTTGTTAAAGCAACGGTCTGCTTCCGCAGTCCAGTCGAACAAAGTTTCAGGAGCATTTCTCAGAAGAGCACGTAATGGTTCCACCTCCGTGGCAAAGTTTGGGAAGAATTTACTGTACCACGAGATCAATCCAAGGAACGAACGAAGAGCAGATACGTCGTGGGGAGTAGGCGCATCGACTATAGCTTCGATGTGAGCAGTATCTGGTAAGATACCTTCTTTTGAGATCACGTGACCCAGGAATTTGAGGGAAGTCTTGTTGAATGTGCATTTCTGCATGTTCAGTGTCAAACCAGCCTCTCTCAATTTCTAAATGACAGTGTGGAGAGTTTTGTCATGTTCAATCTGTGAAGCAGCATAAACTATTATATCGTCCAAATAGTTTTGTACACCGGGAACACCTTTTTGCACTGTCTCCATCATTTTCTGGAAAGCTGAAGGAGCAGAAGCTAATCCATAAGGAACACGACGGAATCTGAAAAGACCCTCATGCGTAATGAAGGCAGTTAAGTCACGGCTATCAGCATGTAAGGGCAGTTGATGGTACGCGCATGTTAAATCAATAGTCGAAAATACAGCTGCACCCCTCAACTCACTCAACAGCTCATCCATATGGGGTAATGGGTGTTTGTCAACTAGTAGTGCTTTGTTCGGTTCACGAAGATCAACACAAAGTCTAATTTTTCCTCCTTTCTTTGTAGTGACTACTATTGGCGAAACCCAGGGAGAAGCATCGATTCTCTCGATAATACCTTGATTCAGCAGAGATTGTAGTTCCTCTGAGACTGCATTACGTACAGAAAAGGGAAGTCGACGGAGTTTTTGTTGAACTGGAACTGCATCATCACGAGCTTTGACCTTGTGCATGAAGCCTTTCACACATCCCACAGGCTCAGTATTCGCAACACTGAACTGAAGCAGAGGTAGAAACAGTAACAGTACAGTCATGGTTAATGGTACATTTCAGTGCTTTAAGTACATCCATGCCTAATAAGGCAGTTCTGTTTTCCACAATGTAGAGTGGAACGATAGCAGACACTCCGTGCAATGATACATTAGCTGTGAGACATCCTAGAACTGGAATGTGTCCTCTCATGTACGTGACCAATTGGACACTCGGCGCAGACAGTGGAGATGTACTGAAATGATGCCTGTACACAGTCTCTGGCAAAATCGAAACCACAGAGCCTGTATCCACGACAAACTCGGTCTCCATAGACTGCCCTGTGTCAGTAGAAATGTGCACACAACACTTAATCCTGTCGTCAGAATTGTCACAGTTCATATTGCATATTTGTACTTCGGGCAGAACTGCGCGAACGGATGTTGTCGAACGGCATACTTTCGCAAAATGTCCTGTTTTGCCACATGAATTGCATTTAGCTTTCGATGCTGGACAATCAGATGCATTTGCCAAGTGCTTATTAGAACCACATCTGTAGCAAGCACGCTGTGACGCAGTAAACTTGCTTGGCGTAGTTTTAGGTCTGTTTTGTGTGGTCGATTGATAATGAGAAGTCTTTGAACTCACCGCTTGTACCGGAGCAGCATCTCGGAGTAAATTCACGTTGTGCAACGCTTGCTCAATCTGGCACGCAACAGTTACAGCAGCCCCCAACGAAGCGGGCTGATCCAGTAGAAGTTTCTCGCGCACTGTTGTAGCGTACGCTTTCTCGATGAGCTGATCGCGAATCATTTCATCCTCTACTGTACCATAAGCACAATTGACAGCCAATTCTCGCAGCGCTGAAGTGTATTGCGCAATCGTTTCATCCGCGCGTTGAGCTCTCTGTCTGAACTGGTGACGTGCAACAACCACATTGACTTTCGGGATGAAATGCTCTTCCAAAGCAGACATTGCTTCATCATAAGTCGTACCTGTATCCGGCAAAGTGTAGAAAATACGTTGTCCTTCTGTCCCCAAGCAATGTAAAAGAACTGCGCGTCTTCGAGCAGCCGTCCAGGAATCTCCTGACGCGTTAATACCCAGCATGTAGTTCTCGAAGATTCTTTTCCACGTGCAGAAGGGAATCGGTGGATCAGAAGCACATGGCAAGAACGGAGCAGGTGTGGGAAGACTCGCCATCGTCGCCAATTGTTGTATTCTGATACCAAAATGCAAGCAAGCAGCCAACTCCAGGACATGAACGTATTGACGAGGTAAGTAGAATTGTTTAACTTCTTTATTTCACATTAGTTCACGAACTCATATCAACTCATGACTATTCGCAATTCTCCTCCTTCTTCCTCCTCTCTTTCTTGAACTCACTAGTGGCCTCTAGTGCAATTACACAGAACACAACAGCGGGGTTTGCAGTCTTGTAAACATATCGAAAGTATGACCGAAACTAATAGATTGGAGCCATTTTCTGGGTTGTTTTGTTGTTTAACATTTATATGCGAATGTTATACACCTCCCCATTACAAACTTTCAAGACTTAAAACAAATGTAAAGTTGTCTTTGTAAAGAATTGCTCGCTTATATATGTAGGTTTGGAGCCGCTGCTGTGACACTGTACAAACGCTTCCAGTGTGAATACTCTCGCGCTCACGCTTGCGGTGTGAAACGGCTCGAAAGGTAACTTCGCGTCTGCTGCCATGTTGGATCCAAAGGTATAAACAAACTGCTTCGGTGTGTCGCTTTTAGGGGCTGTTTACACCTGGCCACTTCATGCGTTTTCTGTGATCGGATAGCTATCCGATCGTGAAAAGACCTGGGGTGTATTCCAGAAAGCAGGTTATGTGACATACCCGGGTGTGTTTAAGAGTAAGTAAGCGGATAACTTCAACTTTCGGTTCCAAAAACAGAGGTAACTTTCAGGGTATGTTAGTAGTCATAGCAATTCACTCTCTGAACTTAACCTGCTCCGGAGCAGGTTATGTTCCAGGGTTAGTTTGTTCCAGAGAGGTGACGGAGCATGGCGTGCCCTTTTGAAGACGATCCAGTGGATGTGGAAGCACAGATAATACGAAATCTTTTCCGCCGTGAGAGGGTGCTACGACCACGTATTGATGTGTTTTCGTATCCATATGAATATTTGCGGGAGCGTTACCGTTTTTCAAAAGAATCGTTAATTTGTTTAACGAAGATTTTGAAACCATACATTGCAAACGTGACATATCGCGGATTAGCGCTTAACATGGAGCACATTTTGTGCATTGCCCTTTGCTTTTTTGCGACGGGGAGTTTTTTGTATACAGTAGGCGATGCAGAGCATGTGGGAAAGGCAACTGTGTGTAGGGCTGTTCGTACAGTATGCATTGCACTCAAACGGTTCCTACACACTTTTGTGCAGTTCCCTGGCCATAAACCACTGAGGGTCATTAAAGAGGAATTCCACAGAGTGGGAGGTTTGTCCGTTCTATGATATTCTATGACAGACCATTTACTTTATCTATCCATACTGGATACAGTCACAATCATTTTAAATGTTTCTAATCATATAACTTTCAATTTTAGGGTTCCCAAATGTGATTGGGTGCATTGATGGAACCCACATTCCCATTAAAGCTCCTTCAGTCAATGAAGGAGACTATGTTAATAGGAAGTCAATCCATAGCATCAATGTTCAGGTGACAATAGATTTTTTGGGTGCTAAATGTTTGGGTGTTTAAACCATTAAATCACCCTCATTACTGGTCCCCACTAACTAGGTAATATGTGATGCAACCCACCTCATCACTAATGTTGAAGCCAAATGGCCAGGGTCTGTACATGATGCCAGAATGTTTAGGGAGTCATCATTGTGCCACACATTTCAACAGGGTATGTTTTGCCTTACACAATGTTTTTTTTATAATGTTTTTTTTAATGCAATTATACACTTTAACTACCTTTATAGGACACTTCAGTGGTTACTTGCTGGGGGACAGAGGGTACCCTTGTCTGCCCTATATGATGACACCCTACCCTGAACCTGAGCCTGGACCCCAGGCACAATTCAACCTGGCCCACAGCAGAACACGGGTCTAGGTGGAAATGACCATAGGCATCCTGAAGGCAAGGTTTCAGTGCCTGCATGGGCTCAGGGTCAGCCCAGAAAGGTCATGTGACATCATAGCTGCTTGTGTTGTTCTTCACAACATTGCCACACTGAGAGGTGAGAGGGCCCCCCTTTCTCTTGATGAAGATGGCCAAGAGGAACCCCCAGTGAACCCAGTAGACCAAAGAGATGGCAGGGTGGTACGAGACATGATTTGCCAAAATCACGTTCATTAAAACCAGTTAACAGTCAAGTGTTGTTCATTGTTTCTTTATTTCCTGTAACAAAAGACATTTGTATTTATTGCTTTAGATTTCATTTAACAACAAATGACAGATTAAAGCTGCAGTAGGGAGGTTTGAGAAAACGTTGACTTAGCCTGAAAATTTGAACAAGTACAACTTCCAGGTCCCACCCCCTTGCTCTCTGCTGCGCTACAGCCCTCCCTCCACAGCTCGTCCTCCACAGCGGAGCCTGTCGTGAACGCGCAGGCTAGTAAACAGGCCCACCGATAACAGCGGATAAAAAGTTATATGGCACATTCACTAATAGGGACTAAACGTCAATAATATGCTTTACATTGACTATGGCCTGCCCATACTTTGACTACAAACTTGGTCCTCAAATCATTATGTATTTTCCAATAGCCTACATGTAACTTTATAACGTTGCACTCTTTCTATAAGTTATAAATAGCTAGTAAGATAACGTTAATATAACGGTAACTAACGTTACAGTATGTAAGTAATTATTCTAGCGATATATAATGCTAGATAAGGTGTGCTAGTACATTATTTCAGCAACATGACAAGCCAGTGAATTAGCAGGTTTCAATTGTTGCTTAGCAGAGTGCGTGACATTTTATCTACATGTTAGTTTTGACACCGAGTCAATGGGCTCTGTGTAATTCTTTCTTTTTCGCTTGTTTATCGTCATCAGTCTTTTTCCTTTTACCTCTTTGTTTTATGAGCAGGTGTCACTGGAGAATTGGCAGTTTAGGTTGTTTCTCCGTCATAAGCACAGCTGCAGCACGCCGGCAATCTTGAGTTTGAACGACGGCTCGCGCTCCGGCGCTCGCGCTGTGCAAGAGAGGGGTGTGATCAGCGCGTACACGAGCGTGATTGACAGTGCTAAGACACTCCTCCTGGCTCTGATTGGTTGTTTCTGACCGGGAGCGTGTATTTCTTGCAAATGGCAATAGGACCACTGGGAGGAGCCAGAGGAGCTTGATTTTTACACAGATTATCTATCTCATATTCTACTGTCAGGACATAATGACAGTTTTAACAAATACATGTTTTCAAAAGTTACCTACTGGAGCTTTAATGTTCACATACTGTTTCCCACCTTGAGCTGGTGCTCCAGCAATTCAATTTCAAGTCTGGCCTTTTTTAGGTTAAGCCTTTTCTCCTCCATTTGAAGCTGTATAAGGTCCATCTCCATGTCATTTTTTCTGATTTGCTTTTGAAGGTGGACAGTATACAGCTCTTTGGCAGGCAACTAGAAAGACAGAATAATTAAACATGACTGAACAAGTCTGTAATACAAACACAGACCAAATATTTAAATGAGGAAGGAGAACTGCAGAACATTTCTTACACTGCTAAGATTCTGTGTGGAGGTAGATTGACCCTCATCTGTATTATAATCTCCTGTCATATTCTGTAAAATGATAATGACAATTTATTTATTCTCTTATGTAAAAAAGGGGGAATGCATTGTATGCATCATACCTCTATGGGCCTCCCCACATTTTCTGTTTCTGTCACAGCAGAAGTGGTCTCTTCATCATCATCCTACAGAGAAAATAAGGAAGGATGCTTGGTCTAGCTAGCAAACAGAAACCTAAAGACAATAAATAATCACTTACAACTGTGACAGAGTGTGGTGTTGCAGGAGGATCCAATAATACAATGTGGCCATCAGCAACTGCAAGATAATTAAACCAATAAATTAATCATGCATATTCAATACTCAATGTATATTCTTAAACAAATACAACTAATAAAGAAGGACATTAGGAACATCTAAGAGTACTAGTAATAAGATTACAGTATACAGCATATATACAGTCAAAGCAGCATGCACACTGCACAAGTGAATCAATGACTGTAAAATGCATTCAAAATGCCTTTTTAAAATGGTAACAGTGTGGATGATTTTCTTTATTAAAATACTAATAAAAACAGTGAAAACATCAATAAATCATAAATAATGGTTCACCTACATTTTACTAAGCCACTTGCCTTGGTAGCTGAGTCTGCCGAACTGCCCCCTGGAATCCCATCGCCCACAGGTCGCCCTAAGGGACAGTGCCAGCTCCTCAGCTGGGGTGAGGGGAGGTGGAGGTGGACCCCCACCTGTTTTACAGGCCTCAGCTGCCTCTCTATTGGCTACATAGAAAAACTAAATTACATTAATACTACATGGCGTCAGTAACAAGTTTAGAAAATACTATCTTGCTGGAGAATGTTTTTGTGTTTCATTTTGACTTGGCTCACACTTCTTCTGGCTCCAGAAGGATTACACCTTATAAGAAGAAGAACCTAACTTATAACTGGCCAATTATGTACATTACTACTGTAATATTAAGAAATGTATGGAGGCCAACAAGTAAATAGGCTACTTGTCTATTTTTACATGCCCCAAATAATGTTTGCCTAATGACAGGGGAATGAATAGCCCATTTATAATTGTCTAAACTCACGCATTTACTCTGTCCGTTATTTTTTTGCCAAGCCAACTCTCTTTCTTTTGCTGATGCAGCAGTATTGCTTTTTTTAGTTATAACGGGCTTGTAGTCTTCATAAGCAAGCATTAAAACCTCCAACTCAGTTTCACCGAAGTATATGTAGCTCGCTTTTTTTGTCCCTTGGTTTCCATGGTGACTCCTAAAATCTGCGATCCATTGAAAATGTCTTTATGTACTCGCCGTGTGCGCGCATTAACTCTGGGTTACCAATAGGAGGTTGATTAAACTAACTCCTCACATGTGTTTTGAAACCGACATACCCAGAGTAAGCAAGTTTGGGTTTAACCAAGAGTTCAAGGTTTATCTGACGGTAAGTTAACCTTGCTTTCTGGAATACACGCCAGGGGCCTCATCTATAAAACTGTGCATAGAATCCTTACTAAAAGTGTACGTGCGCCCGAAAGCCAAAAATGTCGTACATGCACATGCGTCTCCACCCCGAAATAACCATATATGGAGATTATAACGCCTAGTTTTACTATGCATATCCTCATCTGCATATCATTTGCATATGATTATTCATCCACATGATAACATGTTTAACGGTACAAGACATTAGGAAAATATGAAATACGGATGTGCCGTCACATTACATTAATAAAATAAAAATCATTTAGTAGCCCATCCTTCCCTTGTTTTTTAAATAAATAAAATAAAATAGTGCAAAATGCATTTCAGAGAAAGTTTTTCTCAATCTTTTCCACTGGCCAAATAGTATTTTAATTGATTTATATTTTTAATGGAAACAGATAGACCTTGTTGTGCATTATTTGCACGAATCCATTTTCTCAGACAATCTGCCATCATGATAAACAATTATCCATGTAGTTAACACATTAAAACATAGACAGCATGCCAGCGGAAAAGTGTTCAAAAGCATCACATCCACAACAAATATTTATATTTATTGAATATAAAAATGTTGTAACCTCTCAGTAATGATGTCATGTAGTTTAAGTGTTAAACACCATGAGAATGGCATATTTAATCTAAATGTTTATATCAGAAGTAAAACATAGTTTAAATCATTCATTTATTTAACTGTTGTTGTGAACATGCACTGTATTTATGATGAACTCATAATGAAGATTTACGATTTTACTTCATCTGCGTCAGTTTCACTAAACGGCCCAACGCACTCGCTGGCGTGGATATTTAAGAAGGGATGGATATTTTCTTCAAGTGATAGGTTTGGTGAGTGAAATTATATTTATATTATCTTTCTGTATATGTATAATTGATTAATTTTCTTTAGATTTTCTGTCTAAAAGTGACCAAAAAGACATTTAACTCGTGCTCACCATCGGTGTCGCCAAAACACTGTGACCGATGGTGAATCTGTGAAACTTGAGCATGTCCATGACCAGGGCCGGATTAAATAAATGGACTACACTATTTATTTAACCTAAAAGTATGCACTGTCAGTAAGTTAACAGTTTAATTAATGTTTTCACGTGACGTCACTCAATCAACCAAACATTTAGCCACAATTTATCTGACTGAAATCTTGCACGTGTAGAGGGATAAACTCCAGTGTATACTTCACATTTTGGACAACCATTGTTTTTTTTTACATTTACTTTTTGGTTATTTTCTTTTTCACTGTAGATGCTGGAGAAAAAACAACCAGTCTAAAGGATTCAAAGTGGAAACTTCTGTCGTGGCTCAACAATCATTGCGAGCCATGGCTAACTTTTCTGTTCAACCCTCTGAGGTCTGAGGTGTTTTCTGGGTCCTGGAGGTGTTCTAACATGCTCTGACATTTGTGCTTTTTTCAGTTATTTATAAACATGTTAATGGCAAAGGTGTAAATTCACTCTATATAGCACAAACCGGGCTACTGTAATTTGTAAACAACATGTATGTACATGTTTGTATTTTTAAGAGAATAATGTTTATGCGTGGTTATTGAAAAAAATAAAAATGAAAGTTGCTGAAATAAGACCACAAAACACATACTAAATATGTGTCCACAAGACTTTTGACTAATGGATGTTGTCGCTTCGAGTTCTGGGTTCAAAATGATGTGAAAATCATCCTGCCTAATCGTTCACATAAAACAAAACATTGATTCAAACTTTGAAAATCAGTTTTTTTGTCAGAAGAGGTTTATGCGTGGGAGTGGTAATGGCTGATCAATATGAATGAGATTCAGACCAGGGGTGTGACAGACACTCCCCCAATGGTTAACCCTCTGGGGTCGGCAATCACGCCGGCGTGATCTGCTCGCGTTTTTCCTTATCAGTGCAAAAGAGACTCAAAATACTCTGTTGATTTTGATCGTACATATAAGTGTTATACATCAATCGATCCTATTAAGTGTCTATTTTTTTGTGGATACTCACAATAAAAACAAAGTGTTGTGCTTTTCATCAAATAAAGAAAAATAAACATGATGCGCGTTTTGCCTTCTCTCTATCAGTGAAGTCCATTCTGAAACGCGTCCGAAAAATTAACTGTAACTCAGTCAATACTTGTCACAGAGATACGAGAGATTTCTCTTTATGAAGCTGAAATTCTCTTCTTTTAAATGAAGTAATTTATTGTAAAAAAAAATATTTCCAGTTTATGTAATCCATTTGAAACCAAGGAGAGGTACAGTTTTTCGTTCTCCCTTCATTATCTTTAATTAGCTGAGGCCGCCACGCCCCCAGAGCTTTTCACATGGTAAATAGGCGATCTATGCATCGCACACGCGGCACGCCCCTCGCTCAATGCCATAACAACACGAAGTAACTTTCTTCATCAGAATCACTGATAGTTCATCGCGTTTTGAGTATGGCAGCACGCTACTCCTTCAGAGGATTATGGACAGCGGGGAAAAATTCACCTTTTCCTCAGAGGAATTTGAAACTCACGACGAACGGCTGCATTTTGAAGAACGAATTGACCCCGCCGATGATACAAGCTCGGAGTAAGTTGTTTAGTGTTAATTCCTTTTCTGATCATAGAGCTCAAATGAATTTTCAGACTATATTTTGCCTAGTTTTGACATAGGAAATATTACCTATACGCTCGTGTAAACTTTTTTAATAACTGCTTAGGTTATAATGATTTAGTGAAATAAATCGATCCGCAAATTTTGTTTGAGCACTTCAGTGGTCCAGTGGCAGATCTTTTGCCAAGCGTGTCAGAGGTTACGGGTTCTAATCCGCCCTCGGTATAGTTTTTTTTCCCTCATCAAAACCGAATATGTTCATCAGTGGTTACAGTCTATATTAAGCAGGGACACACGTTTGTGTGCATTTTATTTTGTGATTTCACCGGAATGAAGTGTCCGCCGCAACGGCGATAGATTGAAGAGCGCGTCCGAGTGAAGACTGTATGGCAAGCCAAAGTGTTCACAAACGCCTGGCCAGGCGTCCAATTGCACATTGACACGTCAAAAGCGTGCGTTCGACAGCCGAACGCCCGTCAAAAGCGCGCGTTTTTTTGCCATAAAAGCGCGCGTTCGACAGCCGAACGCGCGTCAAAAGCGTTTTTTGTGCACACGGAAAACACGCGTCAGAAACGAGCGGTTTTTTGCATCAAAGTGCGCGTCAGGAACGCGCGTTTGGCTGTCAAAACGCACGCTTTTGACGCGCGCTTTGGGGGTCACCGAAAACGCACGCTTTTGACGCGCGTTTATCGTAACAAAAATGGGCGTCGAAAACGTGTGTTTGGAGTAGGACGTTATAAACGTGTAAACAGGTAAACCACACAGGCAGTGCCAGCATGTGTGAAGTGTTCATATAGGCGAAAAGAACGTGCTCGTTCATTTAGTGTTCTCGGAATCGCACGTCGAAAGCGTGTGAGGTCTTATGTCCCGGTTTCTTGTATTTTCATTAAACCCAAGCTAAACAGCATGGCATTATCGATGGCAAATTTGACAGAAGAGAGGATTGTAATTGGTGAGTTATTATAATCCAGTAGGCTAGTTATCATTTAGGTAAAAAAGAAAACTGCACTTCTACAACATTTATTGATTTTTGCTCATGTTAATTTCAACGTTTACTAATGATTATTAAAATAAAAAGTTGTATTTGTTAACATTTCTTACTCACTGCGAACTATCAGGGTACTTAAAGGGTACACGTCTCAGATTATTAAATAAGTAAAACAACGTTGTAAAAGTAAAGTTTAAAAAGGTTATAGAAGTCTATGAAAATTGCACAAAAAAATAAAATAAAATACATATTGTTGTATTATATAATATATATATTTACAATACATTTTCAACTCTAAAACTTCAAGAAAACCAATGCTAAATATCTGAACAAATTCTGGGCCAGATTGTAGGCTGATGTCTCAATAAATGAACTTTAGGGAAAAAATATTTGTGTGTGCAGTACCAATCTTTTCCACTAGATGACATCCAGACTCCACCCATGACTCTTCGATTTCCATATATGTTTTTAGTCAAGTCAAGTCAAGTCATCTTCATTTATATAGCGCTTTTAACAATGGATTGTTTCAAAGCAGCTTTACAGAGATAAACATATAATTTAAGGTAACAGATTGTTTTGGCATTATAGCGGTTCTTGAATAATGTTATTTCCAGCTAAAGTTAACTTTGATTGATTCACCTCCGTCGAAATGATCAGACTTTAAACGCGAACCTGTGATTAACGCTGACGGCGTTCACATGCTCATTCAGAATGGATTCTATAGTTATGTGCTTTTTAAAATATGTGCGCAGGTTTATAATTCATACAACCCAGCCTAAACAAACTACTTTTCTTGCCTATAAATTTTGATACAGAATTTTGTTTTATTTTATCACTTCGGGGTACGCGAGCCGGAATTCACAACGCTTTATCTGTAGAGTGGGAAAGGGATCCTCCATAGGGAGAGGATAGTGGACACTTCAGCACTGCATTGTCATCGGGTCCAGGCGGATCTCCTTCGTCAGATCTGGACACGGCCTGGATCCGGCAGGCTGCGGTAAAACCTCGGGATAAACAAAGACACTAATATTAGCGTAGATGCCATTCTTCTTATGATGTAGCGAGTACATCAAGATTTAAGGGAAGTGTTCCCAGTTCCGGCTGACCTAATCTATGCAGCCTAACATTGAATTATAGAAGTCTATAGTGTGTTATGTGTATGCTAGGTCAAAGAGATGTGTTTTTAGTCTAGCTTTGAACTGACAGAGTGTGTCTGCTTCCCGGACAATGGTAGGAAGACTGTTCCAAAGTTTTGGTGCTAAATAGGAAAAGGATCTACCGCCTGCAGTCGATTTAGATATTCTAGGTATTATCAACTGGCCGGAATTTTGAGATCGCAATAGACGTGAAGGACTGTAATACGTTAAGAGCTCGCTCAAGTACTGCGGAGCTAAACCATTTAGTGCTTTGTAGGTAATCAACAATATTTTAAAATTTATACGATGTTTAATAGGGAGCCAATCCAGTGTTGACAGAAGCGGGCTAATATGGTCATATTTCCTGGTTCTGGTAAGAACTCGAGCTGCGGCGTTTTGAACTAGCTGTAGTTTATTTATTAAGCGTGCAGGGCAACCACCCAGTAGAGCATTACAATAATCTAGCCTTGAGGTCATGAACGCATGAACTAATTGTTCCGCATTTCCCAATGAGAGCATATGGCGTATTTTAGATATATTTTTAAGATGGAAAAATGCAGTTTTACAGATACTAGACACGTGGCTTTCAAAAGAAAGGTTGGTATCAAAGAGCACACCCAGGTTCCTAACCGACGACGAAGACTTGACAGAGCAGCCATCAAGTGTTATACAGTATTCTGGGTTATTACGTTTGGAAGTTTTTTGTCCAATAATTAGAATCTCTGTCTTTTCAGAATTTAGTAGTAGGAAATTACTAGTCATCCAATTTTTTATATCAGCTATGCATTCCGTTAATTTTGTGAATTGGTAAGTTTCGTTGGGTTTTGAAGAAATATACAGCTGAGTATCATCGGCATAACAGTGAAAGCTAACTCCATGTTTCCTAATGATATCTCCTAATGGTAGCATGTACAGAGTGAACAGCAACGGTCCTAGTACTGAGCCTTGTGGTACGCCATACTGAACTTGTGATCGATAAGACATCTCTTCATTTACTGCTACAAACTGATAACGGTAAGATAAGTATGATTTAAACCATGCTAGTGCAATTCCACTAATGCCCACATAGTTTTCTAGTCTATTTAAAAGAATGTTGTGGTCAATTGTGTCAAATGCAGCACTAAGATCGAGTAACACTAATAGAGAGATACAACCACGATCGGATGATAAGAGCAAATCATTTGTGACTCTAATGAGAGCGGTCTCAGTACTATGGTACGGTCTAAATCCGGACTGAAAATCCTCGCAGATATCATTTCTTTCTAGAAAGGAACACAGTTGTGAAGATACTGCTTTCTCTAATATCTTTGACAGAAAAGGCAGATTCGAGATCGGCCTGTAATTGACTAATTCTGTAGGATCAAGTTGTGTTTTTTTAACAAGCGGTTTTATCATAGCCAGTTTAAAGGTTTTTGGTACGTATCCTAGAGACAAAGATGAATTAATGATATTAAGAAGAGGATATATGACCTCTGAAAACATCTCTTTCAGTAGCTTAGTCGGTATAGGATCTAACATACAAGTTGTCGATTTAGATGAATTAACGAGTTTGCTGAATTCTTCCTCTCCTATGGCAACAAATGAATCAAATTTTTCCTCAGGGAGACTACAATGCACTTCCTGATGCGATACTGTGGTAGACGGTTGCATAGTTATAATTTTGTCCCTGATATTATCAATCTTATAAGTGAAGAAGTTCATAAAGTCATCACTGCTGTGTTGCTTGGACACTTCTGAGCTTGAAGCTTTCTTTTTCGTTAGTTTAGCCACTGTTTCAAATAAATACCTTGGATTATGTTTATTTTCTTCTAATAGGTTTGAAAAATAAGCAGATCTAGCAGCTTTTAAAGCCTCTCTGTAAGCAATCGAGCTCTCTTTCCACGAAATCCGAAATACCTCTAGTTTAGTTTTCTTCCAGTTGCGCTCCATTTTTCTGGCTGCTCTCTTAAGGGCCCGGGTGTGCTCGCTGTACCACGGCGTTGGGCTATTTTCTTTAATCTTCTTTAAGCGCAACGGAGCAACTGCGTCTAAAGTGCTGGAAAAGAGAGAGTTAAACGTTTCTGTTGCAATATCAAGTTCTTCTAAGCTATCCGGGATGCTGAGATGATGAAACTGATTAGGAAGATTATTGATAAAGCAATCTTTAGTGGCAGAAGTTATAGGTCTAACGTATTTATAACACGGAGTCGGCTTTGCAGCCTTGGCTAAATGTAATTTACATGAGACTAGATAATGATCTGAGATGTCATCGCTCTGCTGCAGAATTTCAACGGCATCAACATCTATTCCATGTGATAATATTAGATCTAGAGTATGATTACGACGATGAGTAGGTCCTGACACGTGTTGTCTAACTCCAATTGAGTTTACAATGTCTTTAAATGCCAATCCCAATGCATCTTTTTCATTATCTACATGTATATTAAAATCACCAACAATTAGTACTTTATCTGCAGCCAATACTAATTCTGATAGAAAGTCCGCAAATTCTTTGATAAAATCTTTATGGTGCCCTGGTGGCCTGTATACAGTAGCCAGCATAATTCTCAAATGTGATTTATCGTTTACACTATATATTTTTACATTAAGCACCAATACTTCAAAAGAAGTATATTTAAAGCTAGATTTCTTAGTGGTTTTGAAAATATTACTATAAATTACAGCAACACCTCCCCCTTTGCCTTTCAGACGAGGTTCATGTTTATAACTGTAATCTTGTGGGGTTGACTCATTTAAAATAATGTAATCGTTTGGTTTTAGCCAGGTTTCTGTCAAACACAGCATATCAAGATTATAATCTGAAATCATATCATTAACTATGAGAGATTTTAAAGTAAGGGATCGAATATTCAGCAACCCAAGCTTTATCATTTGCTCATCTGTATTATATCTGTTTTTTATTTGTTGAACATCAATTAAATTTTTAACCTGACGTTTTTTGGATTTCCAAATTCGGGGAACAGACACAGTCTCTATATGATGACATCTAGGTGAAAGAGACTCTATGTGATGGGATTTATCTGACCTTGGTGACGTGAGGCCGCTAGCAGACGGTCGGTTTAGCCAGTCTGTCTGCTTCCTGACCTGAGCCCCAGATTGTCATGTTTTATCTCTAAGACTATGAGCCAAATTACTAGAGAGAAGAGCAGCACCAGCCCAGGAGGGATGGATACCATCTCTTTTCAACAGATCAGGCTTGCCCCAAAAACTTTTCCAATTGTCTATGAATTTTATATTATTCTGCGGACACCACTTCGACAGCCAACCGTTCAGTGAGGCCAATCGGCTAACTATCTCATCACTCCTGCGTACAGGAAGGGGGCCAGAGTAAATTACAGTGCCTGACATCGTACTTGCGAGTTCACACACCTCTTTAATATTAATTTTGGTGATCTCCGACTGGCGGAGTCGAACATCATTAGTGCCGACATGAATAATGATCTTAGAGAATTTACGTTTAGCATTAGCCAGCACTTTTAAATTTGCTTTGATGTCAGGCGCTCTGGCTCCCGGCAAACATGTGACTATGGTGGCTGGTGTCTCTATTTTCACGTTCCGTGTGATCGAATCACCAATTACCAGGGCACAATCAACAGAATTCTCAGTGGGTGTTTCACTAAGTGGGGCAAATCGGTTTGTTATGGGAATCGGAACGGAAGAGTGGTTCTTTGATCCGCGACTAGAACGATCTCTCACGGTCACCCATCTGCCCTGCTGCACGGGCTCTACTTCAGCCGGAACCGAATCATGTAAAGAGTTCACTATGCCAGGCGCATCCAAAACACTATCTAAAGATCTAGCATTCTTACCATCCTCAATTAAAGTTTGGATGCGTGTCTCTAGTTCTGAAATCTTCTCCGTCAGCCTGACTGTCTCCTTGCACTTATCACATATAAATTTCTATATTGCCATCGGAGAAGGCTATACTAAACATATGACATGTGACACAGGTGACAATAACAGGACAAGAAGACATTACTCACCGTGTTTGTTGACTGATTTCTTACTTACCTGGACTTTATGAACTCAAAGGTGCGGGCGCGCGAGAGAAAATAAATAAATAAATGAGCGCACAGGTGGCGCGTTAGCAGGCTAACGTTAGCGAGTTACTAGCGTGCTGTGTTAACAATAACGGAAGCTAGAGATGTAAGGTTAATCTGAGATGTTGGGTAAGCTGTATTTAGTAGTATAAACAACTAGATAGTAAATGATGGCTCAAAACATAAAGAAATACGAGGCTCAGGCGAAGCTTACAGCCTCGAAGCAAACAAACACACAGCAGACAGCGAGGCAGACAGGAGCAATCGATCAGCGATCAGACAGGAGCAATCGAATTGTAGATTGTGAACACCCCTTTAGTGATGTGAACCTTATATTTTCATACTATTCCATAGATTTATGAAGTAGATATCCTAATAGTTATATATATATATATATATATATATATATATATATATATATATTAATCAATTATTTTAATTATCATAATTAAAGCTTCAATTTTATTAAATTGAACAAGCACAACATTCAGCATTCAATCAAATTTTCTTAAATATTTATTATTATTATTAATAATGTTATTTCAACATAATATCTCGTTATTTCGACATAATATGTGTGCGTGCATCAAGCAAGATGCCTTTGTAAATCCGGTGACATGAGTGCATTGATTTTTATTAATAAACTAGTAGGGGCTGCAAAGGTGAAGCTGACAATCGCCGTCTCCGTAGGAGAGAAATGCACATAATGGATTACATAGAGTACCGGTAGTCTATTTCTTTTTGATTTGAATTGTTTCGTTTAAAGACATTTCAGGCTTTCTAGATATATTTCTGATGTCTGTGACATATAGGCCTACGCTGAATTTCGGTTAATTTATGATGAGATGCGCTCCAGACAGTTCATGTGCAATGCAATTGCCTTGTGTCTGCGCCTCTATGGCATAGGCCTATTGTCTGCTATATTTGCTTCTTATTTATTAAATCCAGGCAATTGGTTGATGAAAATTTGATTAAAATTAAGATACAATTTAAATAAAACGAAATTCACTTTAAATAAAGGCTTTCTACAAAACAAACTTAATGAAGTGATCTGACCAACTTCATGTCTCCCGATATATTGCGCCTCCTATCTCACTCTCGTTGTTAACTTTCATAATCAACATGGAGAAAAAAAATATTTAACTCCATTTTTTCTTTCCCACCTCGCCAACGATAATTTCTACTTCACATTGAGTGTAGTTATGGGTCTTGGTTTTCCTCTCTGTGCTGTGCTTGCCATGATTTCGCAATCGATGAATATTAACTTGTGGGTGTTTCACGGACTATTTATGGGCAACTATGGGCGTGACATGAAGCCGCAAAAGCTGCGCTACATTTAGAATTGATTGAGATTTATTAAGGGAAAAATGCGTAGGATGTGCGTGCGCATGGTTTTATAAATCCGAATATGTATGTGCGTACGCACATCCTATGTTTCATCCGTATGCCACTTCTGAAGCAAATTTATAAATGAGGCCCCTGAACCATTTCCATACTAATCCAAATATTTATGAAGTAGACATCCTATTCAGAAATAGTTAGGCAGTAATGTTAATATGTGATTTATTTGAATTCAATCTTTAAAACACATAAAAATGAACGGTGTGACGTCATGAGAGGCAACACAGCTCTCAGCGGGACAGTTCAAGTAGTGCCAGGACACAAAGTTCAAATGTAAACAAGGATTTTTATTACAGTTCTTGGGAATTAGCAAAAACAACGTTCCAAACTCATAAGTGTAACTAAGGATCAGGTTGGTCTTCAACAGTCAAAACTTAAACGATGCCTCTTGGTGAAATGGTGAAATCATAATCCCGTTTCCCTCAGGAAAGTAAACAGTCTTTTTCCAACCTTAATTCAAAATCTGTGCTGCAGCCCGTGGCCAAGCCAGCAGTAAGTCTTTCAAATTAAGTATTTCCAACCTTCAGTATTCCTCGTGGAAACGATACTGTAGCTTTCTGGTCTTCTGTAGAGAGCACAACCTGAAACTTGTCTCCCAAGCCTCACACTCTCATTAACTGTGTCTCTAACCCTTAAAATATGGGATGATTTTAGTCTCATTATGATTAATAAATGCACACACAATTATCAATGTACTAGATACATTTTGTGAATGTATTTTACTATCCACAAACAAATGCCATTTAATTTGAATCTGTGGAATTTGGGATTGAATGAGTGTGGAGCGATTTGTACAAATACATACATGTCTGCGGATAAGCATGTTCTGTTATCCAATAATAAATCTAAAATTGCTCATTCAAAAATGAACCCGTGCATTTGTGGATCAGAAGACGCGCGTGGATTAATTGAAATCTTGTTCGAATCGATCGTGTTCGGTTCATTTGGATTTTGAGACTACCTTTTCGCAGTTTACTGCATTCCACCCACACACACACACACACACACAACTAACACACATGCAATGCTATTCACTAACGTGAACACGATTCGTTTTATGTGTGTCACTATACAATGAAATAAATGCTTTTCAACCGGTGTGTACAATTAAGAATTACATACATGTGCATAAATTTGTACAAATAAAGTCATGTTTGTGAGTATAAATGTTCTAGTTTGTATTAACGTGTGACCATTTCCGCGTGCAAAAAAGAATCCGTGGATTTCTGGAGCAGGCGACACCCGTGCATTTATTGATTCCTTGTTCGAGTCGATCCTGTTCGGTTCATTTGGATTTTGAGACTTGCTTAACGCAGTTTTCAGCATTGACGATCCACACGCAACTGAAAGGCAAGGCAGGCAGCTACCACTAGATGGCAGTCGCAGAATTACCGAGCTGGTCTCGTTTGACAACCGGTGATAATGGACATTGTTCGCATTCTCCCAAAGAAACTTTAAAACATGGATAATACCATTTTAAACCAACAAGCTGGTTGGGTAAGTAAAACAAGTTTTAACTACATAACTGGATGACAAATCTAACCAGAACATGACTTGAATGCTGGGTTTCCCAAAAGTATTGTTAGTCATGTAACGTACCTACGCAATTCCGTCATCACCAGCATCGTAGCTTAATCTTAATGAAGTTAATGTTTACTCATTTGTATAACTTTTTACATGTACCGTATGTAAAACATGGTTTATTTTATAGTGAGTACAAATCATTCATAATTTTTCCATGTCTCTTATTCCATTTATCTTTAGGAATTACTACATGACCACATTCTGGAGAGATTACTTGCACGGGTTACACGTGCTCTTCAGCAACCTCAAATTGACATTGACTATTTGGATTTTGTATGTAGGCAGGAAGTAGTATTTCTCGATGCTGTGGCACAGCATGTTCATATGTCTCAGGATGTGACAGAAAGATTAACTGAACTCCATAATGCAATCCAAATTCACAGACGCGCTCAAATTTCACAATCAGTTGTTCAGGTGGAAAGACAAAGTGCAAGTGGGCGTCCAAGGATTGTAGTGCCTACAGATCACATTGCCTATCTTCTGGAGATTGGACTCCCTGTTACAACTATTTCAAATTTGCTGGGTGTTTCCCGGGCTACACTCTTTAGGAGGATGGCCGAAAACAATCTATCAGTTAGGGGACTGTACAGTACCTGCACTGATGCAGAACTTGATGGACTTGTTTCACAAGTCAAAGAAAGAATGCCACATGCAGGCTACAGATTGGTTAAAGGGACACTTAAGGCGCAAGGTCATCGTCTGCAGTGGAACAGAGTAAAAGCATCAATGCACCGGGTGGATAGTCTTGGGATTCTCTCAAGAATGAATCAGTTGGGATGTGTAATCAGAAGAACATACTCAGTGCCATGCCCAAAGTACTTAGTACATATAGACACAAACCATAAACTCATCAGGTAACTTGAGAATTTCTTAAACAATAAATGTACTATTTACTATGCTCTACAATAGACTGTTTTAATATTTCAAACATTATTCAAGAGTTTATACAGTTCAAAAGCATTGCATTTTTCTACAGGTACAATATAGTGATCTTTGGTGGGATCGATGGTTTTTCACGCAAGGTGAGCACACGTTTTTTATCTAAGAGTACAGTACAGTACATACTGGATATGGGTGCTTAAAATGCTTCTGTCTTTTGTATAGATAATGTACCTGGGAGCTGCAGACAACAACCGATCTGACACAACCCTATCTTTCTTCAGTCAGGCTGTTGAGGAATTTGGATACCCACTGAAGTAAAACTTTTCTTTTTTCTTATTGCATACTGTAAAAAAAAGTAAATAAATAACTTCCTATAGACTAGCAAGTTAAAAACAATGTACATTTATTACATTTGACATATTAATTACATTTTATAAATATTAATTTGATGAGATATTAACAAAAATGTTTGGCTCTTCATTATGTATTTTATATTATTGTTTAGAGTGCGAGCTGATCAGGGAGGAGAGAATGTTGGCGTGGCTCGTCTGATGTTTTCTGTGCGTGGGCCAGACAGTAACTGCTTTATAGCAGGCAAAAGTGTGCACAATCAGAGGCAAGATAATTTTAATCTAAGATTGTTTAAATGTCTTTTACTACTTGAAAGACTTGTAATTCTTTTTTGTAATTTGTCTTTTTTAAAATTAAGAGTAGAGAGACTCTGGCGTGATCTCTGGATGGGAGTCACCAGCGTGTTCTACCACATCTTGCACACACTAGAGGAACAGGGCATGCTGGATTTGAGCAGCACTCTTCACCTGTTTTGCTGCCATTATGTATTTTTGCCCCGACTGCAAGCAAACCTCAATGTGTTCCGTGAGGGATGGGACAACCACCCATTGAGAACAGAGCAAAACCTCTCACCAAACCAACTGTGGGTGGTTGGTCAGATGGAAAATCCCATTGACAACCCAGAGGTACTGAAGCAGTTAAACAAAGAAAATATAATTTTACAGGGATAGTTTACCCAGAAATTTAAATGTAGTCATTTACTCACCCTCAAGTTGTTCCAAACATGAGTTTCTTTCTTTTGTTGAACAAAAAATATATTTTAAATAATGTTTGTAACCACACAGTTGATGGCACCCATTGACTTTCATAATAGGAGGGACATACTATACTAAGAAACTCATACAGGTTTGGAACAACTTGAGGGTGAGTAAATGACAATTTTTATTTTTGGTTGAACTATCCCTTTAATTCAAATATTACAGACCAAGATGATTGTAACACTGTAATTGAATTAAACAATATTAATCTTTCTTTAATAATGAAACAGTGAATCTTTCCATGTTGTTTTATTTCAGGAGATGAACATTCCTTACATTGACTGGGAGGACAGTGGGTATATTTTGGATCCACACACTGTGGTAAATGTTCCACGGTTTGACAGCCCTCTAACTCCTGAGCAAGTGGAGATGCTGAGAGAACATATTAATCCTCTACAACCCTCTGAGTCCAATGGCATGGACATTTTTTTGAGTACAGTTCAATATGTTGAGAATTTGCTAGCTGAAAATTAGATAGTGTTGCATGTTTTTTTTTTATTGTTTTTAGTTGGTTTTTCTAAACATTATACATTTTTTACCAGAAGATGTAATTTAATCAATTCAAATAAACATTTAGTTTTTGGATAAGATTTGTATTGACCATATCACATTGAAATTGGCCCACATTAAACGTTATTATATTATTATAACATTGCCATATTTAATAGACAAGCAACAGTAAAAAAGAAAAATTTCTACAAACTAATGCAATCTAAAACAAATGCATCTAAAACAGTTTTAGAAATTCATAAGCATCTACACAAGGCCAAAACCACTCTCCACAGACTGCAGACACACCATCATGTCAGCTGTGAGAGCTGAGAGGGTGGTATAGTGATCAGGCAGGCGAATGCGCTCTTGACAAGTGTATGCCTTTGGTAAATGGTTTGGTCCACTGGACTGAACAACTTCCAGCTTGAGGGTGCGTGGCACTACTTCCCATCCTACCCAGAATTTGAGAAGTTTCCTCAGGTTGCTGGGTGATGCTAAGACAAAAAAGAGAAAGAAATACGTTATTGTTTAATGTTCACATATAACAGAAAAAAATTATATTTTATTTATTTGACAATAATATTACCATGTTCAACAAAGGTTCTCAAAAGGCCTGTAACGAGATTAAGTTTCTCAGGCTGTATGTCGTCAGCATCGCTGTCGTCGCTGTCTTCTGTATGATGTGGTTGGGGCCACTGGATGGCTTGCAGGATCATCTGTAATTCAAAAAAAAATAATAATTTAGTGTTCAAGTCATGCTACCAAACCAAATATTAAGTAAATTTGTAATTCTTGCACATTTTGACAATATACCTCAGGTGTGATTTCAACTTCACTTTCTCTTGGGAACAGCAGGGGTAACACATCTGGTCTACAGCTGATAAGTGGCCAGACACCAGTGTCCTTCAATCCCTTTTTTAATTGTTTTAGCTGAGCACCGACTCGGCCAAGGACCTGTAAATTAAAGTAATTTCAGTATTATAAAAATAATAATATAAATAACAATCATAAGTAGTATGAATATGTATAATAAACTAGAAGATTATTTGATGAAGTTTGTTAACTTTGTAGTTTTTTTTTTTTTTTGAGGACAAAAAATAGAAATAAAGGAGGACACATAGAATATATTACAGCATGAGTGAGAAGCTGTTGGAAGAGCAGCATCTTGTTGCTCCTCTTGTTTGGAACTGCAAAGTAAAAGTCCAAACAAAGTTTGGACACTTGTGAGGTCTCATCCTCAGTCCACTCATCTTTCAGCAGCTATAAAATATAAGCATTAATAAGTGCACAGAATTAGCAGCTATTTTTTACATGTCTGCATTTAATCAGAAACCACAAAACACTGTTGAAAGACCTGGCTAATTTTCTGTACTCACTAGACGAATCGTCTCCCTTTGTTCAATGTCTGGGCAGTCCTCTAAACAGAGATTTGTGGTGGCTGTGTCCTTAGTGCCCCCAGTCAAAGAATGTACCATTGCCAGGCTTAGGCCTGACAAAGCAGGACCTTGATTGATTAACGAGTGGCCAATCATTCTTCCAGCCATCACAAAAAGTTCACTCTCAACAAGTACAGTTGATGCAGAGGGCAAAAGGTGGTCTATTTCCCCCTCAAACAAAGTGGTCTCTGCTACATTTCCTGATAAGAATACATTGCAATTAGAAAAATTCACTCCATAACAAGCTTGTAAATATGATTATTTTTTCAAAACTTGAAATTTGAGATATTTTACGGCAACCCTTTAAAATAAGGTTTCATTTGTTAACATTAGTTGATGTATTAACTAAAAAGAAATACCCATGAGCTATACATTTCTTACAATATTTATTAATATTTGTAATGTTAATTAGTACAATTAACTTTGTATTTTGTAAGGTGTTACCAGTTTTAAAGCTGGATTGACAAACATATAGATTGCTAGATAATGTTGTAGCAATAGCAATGCTAGATACATCTTGATGCATATTAAAGGTAAATTAGATTTTCTGTTTACTAGACATTGTTCAGGCCATTAACAACAGACAAAACTGCCAAAAAACAACTCTCTATGAGGACACTAAAATGGCTGTTAAATAAATATACTTTCACTCAACTAGAATGCATAGTCCTGTAAATGTGCTAAATTATGTGAAAACTGCTATAGAAATATTTTATACCATAGTTCAGTTTAAATCCATGCTTTAATTTAGCAATGGCTGTTGACAGGATATGTCTAGTCACTCCAATGCCAATTGCAGCGTCTCCTACAAAACACCAAATATTCAAAGAATTAGTGTTCTATTAATAAATAATAATCATAGATTAACTTTTACTGGTTTATGCAGACTTATTCTCTACAGTACTGGCAGGTTCAGCATCATGTATCAATGCTATTGTTAATTATTATAAAATTAAGTCTTATATTTTTTTATCAGAGATGTAAACTGTTTATTAGAATAATATGTTTTAGAAAAATCATCTGTTTTTAACTTAATACCTTGAATGTGACAGTTGAATGGAGCAGCCCACTGGTTCTTTTCACGTTGTTGTTTGTAAAAAGAAATAAGGGACCTGTCCCGTTCCTCATCAGTATCCCTGGAATCTAGTGTCAGAAAAAGGGTTGGCTGCCTTTTACCTCCTTCACGCAAATGCTCAAAGAAGAGCTGTACAGCCTCCTGAGGGGTTTCCACTGTTTTCCATTCTAAAAAAAAAAGAAACAAAGTAATTAGAACCATTAAAAACATGTTGATCAAATAATGTTGATCAAATAAAATAGACAATGACTTGGCAATCATAAAGTTGGAGCCCATGAGATATTGCATATCATAAGCAGCCAAGCCATGCATTCATCCCGAGTATGTGCCCCTATAAATAACGTGAGTTATACAAATTCTACAGATTTTAGTCAAAATAAAGTTAAAGTTTTATTTAAGATCAAGTTTCATTTGAATCGAATTGTATGAGCGTAGTAGCATTGAGGCCCCATCCACACTACTGCGTTTTAGTTTAGAAACGGATAATTAAAACGAATACGATCTCCGTCCACACCAGCGTTTTATCTGCGTATTAGAATTGATCTCCGTCCACATTAAAACGACTGAAAACGCGGATCACGTGACCATTCACCAACACTGGGCATGCGCGTGCCGGTGTAAACACAACTTCATTGATAAAATTATCCCACCATGCTCTGGGTTAACCCCAAACCGACGCTCCATGTACGGTCAACGCCGCCGCTGCACACGGGAATTGTCACAGATCGCTGGAATAATAGCTTGACTCCGGCGCATGTAGGCAGTTATAGCGCTGTAAAATGCAGAATTTACTTGTACAACAGCTGCTAGCAAAGATATACGCCATGACTGATGACACCCAATCACAGAGCCGAGCGTGAGCCACTACTACGTCATCGTTTCTAAAGTTCTCCGTTTTGTCCCGTCTACACTAAAACGCCCTCCGGAGATTCAAAACGGAAAACGGCTCGGCAGCGTTTCTAAACTTCTCCGTTTTGGGTCTCCGTTTTTGCCGTTTTAGTGTGGACGGGAGGCGCAAACGTAGCAAAAGGTCTCCGTTTTTAAACGAAACCGCAGTAGTGTGGACGGGGCCTGAGATGACCTCAATCTGTAAAAGTCTCAGAACTTTTGATTTTATGCAGTTTAAACATTTTTCCACTTAATTTATAACAGTGTCTCAAATGCATACAACTCTTTTCACTTATGTACATCATAAAATACCCTTCAATAAAATGTGATTATTAATTACTTCAGAAATGTATGACCATATGTTCCATATGTATGTTCACCTTCTGTTGCTGGTCCTGAAATACGGGATGAATGAGCTCCAGATGATGGCCCTGGCTGCTCCATGTCATCTTCAAAAACACTTGCAGTGAATGATCTTAGACCAAAAGAAAAATATAAGATATTAAACTTACAAATAACACAGTTGTAACCAATTTAATGTTTAAGTTGTTGTGCTATGCACAATCCTAGTCCATCTCACAAGCATTTAGTACTATGGGTCATAGTAGCCTTCGTAACAACTGAATTCATGCCTTCTTTTATTGTTTCACTTTATTTTGAAGTCATTTTACAGCTTCATCTATTGATTCTAAGGCGTATTCATATTACCTTTATATATTTATTTATTTAAACTCTACGTAATAATAATAGATTAACTAAAATTGTACTTGTGATCGATTTAGGATATAATAATTACATAATATTTAAATCATACAAATGTATTATTCTAAATTAGAATTACTAAAAGCCAGACGATTTTGTCTTGAAAAAAAATCATTTGCTATGTAGTGACCTTTAATTAGGAGTAAAAACAGGTGGAGTGACTTTATCGCATCAGATATGCGACACTTTGCTCACAGCTGATTGGTCAAACGTCAGCCAGGGTTGGTGGAAACTAAACTGAAACATAGCAGGGCTGCGTTCAGCCCCGACAAAACGTTGCACAACGTTTTTTTAAACAGAAACGTGATGCGTTGAACACACTGTTCTGATGACGCAAGAGTTGCAACTACGGCAGCTGAGAAGGCCATTCTTTGTGTTCTTTGTGAAGAATTTTCTGAGCCTGATGAAGTCGGTATGAATATGTGTTTAATACTATAAAATATGCCCGATGTTACAGTTACTGCACTTGCCGCCCAGAACACAAGAGAACATCCCAATCAACAACTACGTCATTATGTTGAAACTTATGACAAACATACTTATGACTTCTAATATCCTCTGTTGTTGCGTATACCGAGCTGCATCGAACACATTTGTAAATTACTTTACTTGAACCCATTGTGCGAGTTCACTTTAATACCGCGTGCTTTATATACATGTTGCTGCTGATTGGACTGCAGTTCTGACACGCCCACCAAACAAGAGAAAACGCATCTCAAACCCCGTTGCACACCGGTGCACGCCGTTTCCAGGAAACATGACGTTCAACCCGGAAACCGTAGCAAAACGGTGCGCAACGTTTTGAACTTGAACGTGCCCCTGGCTAGACACCTAAAACGGCTTCATAGTATAAGCCCCTGGTTTCACAGACAGAACTTAGATTAAACCAGGATTAGGCCCTAGTTCTATTAGGACATTTAAGTAGCTTTTATAAAAATGCCTTAAAAAAAACATTACTTGACATATTTAAACTATGGCACTGACATATTTTAAAGGGATAGTTCACTTTAAAATGACAATTCGGTCATCATATACTCACCCTCAATTTGTTTCAAACCTGTATGAATTTCTTCTGCTGAACACAAAGGAAGATATTTTGAAGAATCTCAGTAAACAGTTAACTGGTCCCATTGACTTCCAGAGTATATATTTTTTCTTACTATGGAAGTCAATGGCTCCAGTTAACCATTTGTTTACTGAGATTCTTCAAAATATATTCCTTTGTGTTTACTGTTCAGCAGAAGAATAAAATTCATACAGGTTTGAAACAACTTGAGGGTGAGTATATGATGACAGAATTTTCATTATAAAGTGAACTATTCCTTTAAGATATTATGCTTTTAGTCAAAACAGTTGTCTTTAAGTCTGGGACCACCTTAAGCCGTGTCTGTGAAACCACGGGCTTGACTGGATAAATCCTTACAATAAGATGTTAGTGCCAAGCAAATATATCAAAGTAAATTTTAAAAACACAACTTATACCTCTCAGCACATAAACTGCCATGATAAGGTAATACAGACAATGGCAACTCCTTTTGGCATATAGGGCACATCTGTAATGACAAGAAAATGTATACAAAAAGTAAAAGTTAGCGGGAAAGTAAGTCTTCTTTTAGATGCAATAAAATTTGAGAAATAAGCATTACCTCAAGGCTGTCTTCAGAAATATCTCTTGCACCAGCAGCAATATTTCTGACCTGCTCCTCTAAGTTGTCATTACCATCCTCCACAATGACAAGATCAGTCTTCTCCTGTCATTTTAAAATTATATTAACCTCTGTTACATCAGTTAAATTTAGTTATAAAGTTATTAGTTAACGTTATTGTCATTGGTGTGAATATGTAGCCTGGTTAAAACCAGAGCATTCTCAGTTGTAACTGAGTTATGGTCTGGCAAAGCGTCATAGACAAATCATTTCCAGAGGGGCGTCACCAACGGACGTCGCGGATAGACCAATCAGAGCGATGAAGGAGATGACGTATGCAGAGCGGCGGAGACACATCTCCGAGTGTTGTTCTTTGCTCGGTTTTTAACAAAAAGGAAACGTTCAAATGGCTTAAAACAGACGCGATAGCTGATTGGAACGAGTGATGTTCGACGGCGGCATCCATCTTTGTAATGTAGGCTACAAAATCTGCTTCAAAATCCCAGCGCTGTCGTCATCGTGTAAAGCCCGCCCCAACGTTTCTGCTTGGTGCCGCGATTTCCGACGGATTGGAAATGGGCTTGAATGAGCTCTTTGCCAGACTAACTTTCAGAGCAAATCTAAATTTGCCGGAAGTTGTCTGGGTTTTCCCAGGCTAGTGAACATGTTTCACGATATGTACGCATACAGTCATTGTGGATCAAATACATTTATTTAAAAAACAAACAAATTGTGTGTAATGTAAATAAAAACCGTATTTTGCAGCTGTGACAATATGGCTATACAAAACTCACAATCGGTGCAGATGTGTAAAAAACTCACATTGGAAATTAGTTTGCACTCTTCGGCATGCAAAGCCAACATTTGCAGTGGCATGGTGGTGTTGCAGGTGACACAGGGCACCTTTGGCATCTTTGAAAATTCAGCTGAGTTGTAGGGAAGAGGCTGGGTGTCCATCTCCTCTTGAAGGGGCACCAAAAACAGGACAATTTTTCCACAGTTTGAGACAGAACGAATTTGGCGACCAGAGTAACCCTCTGTGTCCATTGAGATGAGACTCATTCTTCTCTGGCCACTCCCTCCTGCAACAGAATTTGTATGTAATGAATGAATCCTAATTGACAGATGATCATTAGTTAACTGAGCTCTTCAAACCAGCTTGAAATCCCCATATTTACCAGTTGCTTTATAAAACATCCACCGTCCTTGTAGAGGTTGAAGTTTTGGGAACTCTTCCTCCATAATTGTTACTATCTATAAAAATAGATAATTCATGAAAAGTCAAACACAAGATTTTCAAATTTACACCAGGTAATAGAACAAATGTCAACATTGCATATAGATTTTAGAATACTAAAAGCATTCAAATATACCAAATCATCAGACATATAAGCACTTACATCCGTATGTTTGCAGTCCTCTGCAACTGTCACTACCCTTTTCCCTAACCCTGCCTGAGCCAGTTCCAATTCAACTGTAGGCTTCGGGGTTATGGTTGCTGGTGATGGTAGTACACAGACTGTAAGGTCTGTGCACTTGATAGGCACTGTCTTTGTAATGCGACCTTTGCCTCTCTTTGCGTCAGTTTTTGCACTAAGCATATTCGGAAACTGTCTAAGAAAATGCAAGTAAATAACAGCATTCAAAAGTATGAAGTTGCATTCAGTTCAGACAATGAGTAGTATTACATTATAATTAAAATATAATATAAAACTTTTTTGTCAAAATGTGCAAAACATGAACAAACCATTAAATAATGTGTTACTATAATAATTCTACCTCTTTAAAGCCTGATTGACTCTGGCAGATGATGCATCAGTGCTGGTCGAGGGAGTAATAGAAGGAGTAATAGAGGGAGTAATAGAAGTAGTAAAAGAGGGAGTAATAGAAGGAGTAAAAGAGGGAGTAATAGAAGGAGTAAAGGTGTTGCTTGAGGCACGTTGAGGAGGCCTGACAGGTGCAGATCCAGAAACAGTGTTATGAGTGTGGCCCGATGACAACTCCATGGAGATAGCTGTGACAAGGGCTTGAGCCATACTCTCTACAGTGTTCTATAAAAAAAAAAATTGATTTATATGTAATTAACAAGTTAACAGAAATATGCCACGATGCACTTTAGTAAACAATTAACCTGAGCCAAGTTTTTTTTTTTTTTAATGTAAAGGTTTAAAATTGTTATATTAGTTATTGTCTAAACACTTTTCTTCTCCTGGTGTTACTACACATAGGCCTGTTTTCTTTCATTGACTGTGTCGATAATTTGCATTATAAAATTCTTCATCAATTTAAATTAGGCTGCATTTCTCTACTATGTTTGATATGTTATGTATGCTACCATCAATAAAAAAAAATAAAAATAAAACACTGAACGTTATTATACTTACAGCAGTTACTGTCGTTGACACAGGTTGTCCCGCCATGATGTTAAGTCAGTGTGTCCCGAGTGTGTCCTACTATCTACGACTAGAATTTCAAAAATGGCTCTGTCAAAAACGTCGATTCGTCTCCGATCGGGGGTGGGGGGTTGGTGATTGCGTGAGCCACGTGACTACACTTATATTTAACGTGTAAATAAAGCAATCGAAAAAGACAAACGATAATTCAGTACACAATAAACTTGATACAAATTAAAACTTATTTTATTAAAAACGTTATTATTATTATTTAACTAGATACATTTGAAGACTACCAGCTCGGTAATTCTGCGACTGCCATCTAGTGGTAGCTGCCTGCCTTGCCTTTCAGTTGCGTGTGGATCGTCAATGCTGAAAACTGCGTTAAGCAAGTCTCAAAATCCAAATGAACCGAACAGGATCGACTCGAACAAGGAATCAATAAATGCACGGGTGTCGCCTGCTCCAGAAATCCACGGATTCTTTTTTGCACGCGGAAATGGTCACACGTTAATACAAACTAGAACATTTATACTCACAAACATGACTTTATTTGTACAAATTTATGCACATGTATGTAATTCTTAATTGTACACACCGGTTGAAAAGCATTTATTTCATTGTAGAGTGACACACATAAAACGAATCGTGTTCACGTTAGTGAATAGCATTGCATGTGTGTTAGTTGTGTGTGTGTGTGTGTGGGTGGAATGCAGTAAACTGCGAAAAGGTAGTCTCAAAATCCAAATGAACCGAACACGATCGATTCGAACAAGATTTCAATTAATCCACGCGCGTCTTCTGATCCACAAATGCACGGGTTCATTTTTGAATGAGCAATTTTAGATTTATTATTGGATAACAGAACATGCTTATCCGCAGACATGTATGTATTTGTACAAATCGCTCCACACTCATTCAATCCCAAATTCCACAGATTCAAATTAAATGGCATTTGTTTGTGGATAGTAAAATACATTCACAAAATGTATCTAGTACATTGATAATTGTGTGTGCATTTATTAATCATAATGAGACTAAAATCATCCCATATTAAAAAGCCCTTCAGCTCATCAGACCCTGATCAGTCTCAGGTGTGCGGGAATGTGGTGTATTGAGGGGTGGAGTTCCCAACTCCACCAGCAGATGGAGGCATAGCTGTTTGTGGTTGCAGCCACCTCAGGGAAATGTAGCGCCCCTCCAGGACACAGCCTCTCGTGACATCACAACGGAAAGAATCAAAGCGCGTGTTATAGTTTGACTGCACATCACAAATGAAGAATCTATTGTTATTTATCTTTTGCTGTCATTTCTTTTGATAATTAGTCTTCAAATATGAATAACAGAGTCTGATATGTAGTCAAGATTACTTTGGTTTAGACTAAGATATAATTGTTATAAATGTAGAATTGTCCCACGGGGACAATTTTTTTAATTGTGTGAAAAGTATTGCTATTAAAAGTTAATTATTTTTTACATTTTATGTTTTATTTTATTTTTTTAATACAGTGTGATTTTTGGGGAATTGTATTGAATCCAATTAGGATACAAACTCTACACACAATTCCCGAAACTGCACACACAAAATGCAAAATGACTCACATCTCCTTCAAAATGTAACACTGCATTCAAAATGCCATAAACACAAGTCAGAATGAAGCATTTGCATCAATTGACAAACACTTCTTTCATAATAGTAAATTTTTGGATATATCATGTAAACACTGTTGCTCTAAATCTAAAGCTCTTTGGTATTTCATAGACTTATATCTACATTTCAATACAATGTTCTACAGTGAAAGTACAGTGCTCTGCTGAGAGGTAGTGTAACAAGTACACTGTTGTTGTAATGTTGTAAACAAACATTACTGTTGTTGTACAGTAGCATACAACAAAACCATAAACATATATAAACCAAAAGTATATTCTTTAGAATACAGTAAAGAACACAATTGTGTGTGTGTGTGTGTGTGGGGGGGGGGGGGGGGGGGGGGTCCCGGGGTGTTCAAAACTGGTAATCTGACCTTTGACCTATTTAGGCCTACAGTAAAGCAGTGATTGGTTAGTGATCAGTGAAGCAATTAGTGTTTGCACATGTGAGGAGTGTGTGTGTGACCTGATGAATAAGTGTAGCATTTTGATTGGTTGTGTTTGTAAAAGGAAAGCAAGTCACTTCCTGTTAGATGTTTGTGTTTTAGGTAGATAATTGGCTTTATGCCCAGCTGCACTACTTCCTGAACTTCAGCCAGCTCCTTGTTTCCTGTCTGCCATTATTGGACAAATTGATTAATTCAGGTGTGCCTGACCGCAGTAGTCACGGCAACAATAATCAGGCACACCTGAATTAATCAATTTGTCCAATAATGGCAGACAGGAAACAAGGAGCTGGCTGAAGTTCAGGAAGTAGTGCAGCTGGGCATAAAGCCAATTGTGTGTAGTGTTTTGAAAAAAGTGTTTTATGCAATTGAAAACTGAGTCAAAGGCTGACAAATAGCTGATGGTTTTGGAGATTTGGTATGTAGTTTTGCACTTTGAGTGAGAGGTTTAAATAATCGTGTGACATGAAAAGATTTTGATGTGTAAGCAGTTGGAAAAAAACTGTAATTGACATCAGTTTCTTCCACACACAGTGGAGTGATCAGGTCGGCACGGCAGAGGTAGTCACAGATGATGAAGCAGGAGATGTGTAAAATACAAAGTTTCATATTGTTAGCATTCTAACTGAGTTTTACATTTTTATCCTCTGTAAAATTTTTATTATTATTATTGCAAATGTTAACAAACAGAAGATACAAAAACGGATTTTCACACAATAAACAAGTTATGGGTCAATAGTTAACCAGATCAATTTCAGATGAGATTGCTGGGTTTTCTCAGAGGAGAGCTAGAAATGGGTTCATCTTGAACATAATCAGAATTCAGCTAATCTATCTATAAATTACAGAAACGTCTGTGTGTGTGTGTGTGTGTGTGTGTGTGTGTGTGTGTGTGTGTGTGTGTATTATAATATTATTACGGGTAGAAAGCAAATGCTGATACTGACATAATGACATACAATAAATATGGAAAATTGAACTACACGATTCAGGGAGCGGCTATACAGTGAACTCAGATAAAACACTACTTAAGCTCCACTGCTTTCTTCGTCCCTCTCTGTCTCTGTCCTGCGATGTGCTCACTCAGTGTGCAGTGTGAGAGGGGGAGTGGCCACTCAGGTTTCCTCAAAATTATGCTGTTTATAAATAGGCACCAGTAGGAGTGGCAGAAACAGCGGTTTACACGGTAACGACTGTACGCAAACCAGCAGGACAACAGGAAAGATAAAGAAAGATTAAATAAAAATAACATAGAGACATTTCTGTAGATAACTAATGTGCCATCCAGTTTGTTATAACATACTAAAGGTATGTTTAAGGAAGCTATGTTCACATATGGTATTTTCCTGTGTTGAAGTGCCCCTTGGAAAAACGAGGGTGGGTTTGGAGATAGAAGTGACACTGAACTTGTGACTCCATGATGGCTAATAAAACGTGTTTTTATTAAGCATATAAAAGCCTCTATCTCTATAACGAACCACAATTTCTGAAGACAGTACATTTACTGTAAAGACATTCATATAAAAACACTCGCGGCGCTTTTTTACTTTGAAACGTGCAGTGCTCATATTTATACAACGTCAACGCCTTTTGGAAAATCTATTTGTGGCGGGCAGTGTTGATATTGTGAACCAATGTGTGAGAAACACTACAATATTATTTGACCACTATCAATTATAGTTTAACCGACCGACCCATCTTCACCGTCACACAGCACGCCTAGTAACTGACCTCACAGTCTGTCACGCTGCGTTCCGAACGTTTTTAAAGCAACATACACCATGGAAATTAATATCATATAAACACTAGTAATAGTTCCCTTTCGAGAGGTTCCTCCTATTGCGTAAGCTTACGCTATGGGAAAACTCCTTTTCTCGAGAAATATTGAAGTCTTTTATGTAAAACGCATTGCAGCTGCACAGCATACAGCAATGAGCGAGGCAGCTCGGTCATTGGCTGTGCTGCGGCAACTTGCACGAACCAATGACGGGGCGACTCTGAACCCGCTTCCAATGAGCGTGCTTCGCGCCCACGCGCGTCAGAGCCCGCCAAGATGGGCGTGGCCAAAGGCTATATATTGGGCGCCCCGTCGTCTGAGTTCTTTAGGTTCAATCGACTGAAGCAAACTGACCAAGCACAAGCACGGCAGATTACGCAATACTCGTTCCCTTCTCTCAGGGAACCGAGGTTACGTTAGTAACCGAGTCGGTATGAACCGCATACCGCCCAGCAGCACTAATGGCTCG
Source organism: Tiaroga cobitis (assembly GCA_030578255.1). NCBI lineage: Eukaryota > Metazoa > Chordata > Actinopteri > Cypriniformes > Leuciscidae > Tiaroga > Tiaroga cobitis. The sequence continues at coordinate 45,345,962 of CM060613.1, read as the reverse complement.
TAGAATTTTGCTAGAGTGCAGGATAACTTTTAACGACAGTTGTCGTCTTGTTTTGTCAACGGTAAACTCGAACCTCGACATTGTGGAAGCAACAATTGTACGGTAGGTTCCCTTTCGAGACTATCTCTACGACGGGAAAACTCTTTCTTTAGAATATTGAAGCCAAAAAGTATCTTTTAATTTTCCTTTAATGGTAAAGCAGTGTTGCAACACCAGACCACAGTGATGTGAATAAGAAGGACACCCATTCTAAAGTTGCCTAAAAAGAGAAATAAAACAATAATCTTTTGGAAATTTATCTTAATGAAAAATCTAACCTTTAAAGACACCAATTTTCTTTGTGAATGAATAATGCATTGTAAATAAATAAATGTTCTTCCTTAAAATACAGGGTGCATAAGTCAGGACACCCCTATGTTAAATTCCCATAGAGGCAGACAGATTTATATTTTTAAAGGCCAGTTACTTCATGGATCCAGGATAATATGCATCCTGATAAAGTTCCTTTGGCCTCTGGAATTAAAATACCCCCCATCATCACACACCCTTCACCATACCTAGAGATTGGCATGGTTTTATTTCAGTTAGCCTAATAGCTTGTTTAATTTGCATTGAGAGATGATCTTATGGAAAGTTCCCCATGCCAATCTCTAGGTATGGTGAATGGTATGTGATGATGGGGGGATATTTTAATTCCAGAGGCCAAAGGAACTTAATCAGGATGCATAGTATCCCGGATCCATGAAGTAACTGGCCTTTAAAAATATAAATCTGCTGCCCCAACTTGAATATAAAACTTTTATAATAGTCTAGGACGTGTTCGAAAAAGTAGCTTTTTTGGAAAATTCAAGATGGCGGCCAAATTTTTATGACGGAAAATGACGTCATAGGGTGCAATCGAATTGGCATGAGCTCAGGAACAAGGGGAAAAAGGAATTTTGACGATAGGCCTTACGGTTCAAACGTTATTAGCAAAATAAAAGTGAAACTTTGGACAGGTGGTGGCGCTAGAGGGAATGACTTAGAAACACCAAAATTGGTGTATTTAATGTTGGGACTGTCCTCTATTAGAATGTCAAACAAAAACAACTTTCCCGCAATCGGTTCTATGGGCTGCCATAGACTCCAAGAGCGGAAGAAGAGGAATAATAATAATAATAATAATAATAAATATAGGGGCCAAGCCATGAGGCAGCAGCAACCCTCTTCTGCCCTCCCCTGCCCTCCCCTTTTCCTCTGCCCTCCCCTGCACTCCAATTACTATTCATTACAATCACTACAAGTGTGCCAAATTTGAACATTAAAAAAAAACAGCTGTTTCAGTAGTACAAGTGAAAATTAAATCAAAATTAAAAAAATTGAATATAAAGTTGCTGCATGTTATAGTTATGGAGTTCCTGTATCAGATAGACACCATGTCTGGAACTGTAACGACTTTTCCACCACTTACAGCCACAGTACCTCTTGCGGTCTGGGCATGTGCCACACATGATTCGAACCCACGACCAGAATGGTTCGGGATTAATGACACGTGATGGAAGTTTTCTGAAGTGTTAGGCCTACCCGTAATTCCAAGGCTAGGAATGATTCAGAACACTGCCAACAATGGATCCATACATTTTTTGTCACTTGAACATTTTTTTTTTGTAATGTGCTTGTAGATTGGAAAGGGTGTTGCTCACTTTACGCGGGGTACCATTTGGGACTGCTTTTGCACAAGAACTCATCTCTCTTCTTTCAGCATTCATTCAGATCCTGCAAAACCAGGCCAATAATCAAGGTATTTTCGTTTTGTTGTGGCAAAAATTCTCAAACAAACATCACTGCGTAAGAGACACTCAGAGTCAAATTATATAAAATAGAAGTATTTATTCTTGCAAGAATAGGAACAGTCTAATACACAGTTGTTACCCTGTGCAGAAGAGTGACACACCCCCAGACAGACTGAACTAGCTTTTATCTTAGTTTCAAGGCCTTCTTCCCCCCAGAGCCTTCCTCCCAGTAGTTTTCCATAGACGTCACTAGTTGGCCCACTAAGCTCCCCTGCACCAAATGGCCTTCTGACATCTAGGTCAGAGGTCCTTGTTCGTCTGTTCTCTGGAGTGTCTCCCTCTTCTGCCTCCCCAGGTACATAAACAGAATCCTCTCACTACAAGTGAGAGACACACATGTGACATTCTTTGAATCATCTACATTTAACTAAAGATCAATGAATATCATTAAAATTGCCACTACAACTCCTCACTTTTTATCATTCTGATTACCCATAATCACAATAATAAACAATAAGACAAATTTTAAGTCATATCATCACACTTATACTTTTCATCTCTGATTTTTGCATAAATGATCACTCTCCTTGAACCTGTGAAGAAAAGTTTAGAATGAAGAAGCATAAGGCTGTTTTTGTGGGGGAAAGGCCCCGTAATATTTTAGCAAGCAAGTAAACATTTTCACTGCGCCGGGCTAAGCGAGAAATCACTGTTCCTGCGCTCCTGTAAACAGACCCTCAGTCACGCCAGTAAGGAAAAGGTAGTTATAACATAGCAAGGAAACAACCAGATAAAAGTATAATAAAAAATCCCTCAGTTTTCAAACCCTATCTTTGTACGCCATCTCGTAACACGGATGACTGCTGCTTTTAACCCCCTTTAAATCTTTGCCCTTAATCTTTCTCAGAAAATAAACAAATAGAAGAAAAACAAACAGAACATACATTTAACACATATCTCACTGTAGCTCCCGCTACCTGTGTCGTCACATAATTTTGTTCATCCTTGGGATAGACTGTCATTTTCACCAATTGAACAGACAGCAGGTTTCACCTGTCACTGTAATCATATTCACCCATGACCAACAAAATTATTAGAATAACAATCCTAACTCCTATCATTAAGCCTTTTCCATTAATCTACGCCCATCTCCATATTTCATCTCGGTTTTCCTAACCATCCTTTGTTCACTTCTAATTCAATTTAGTAAGCTCTATTTAATGCCATATTTAACAAAATCTAACCAGAGAAGTCTTATAATTTTTCCCATTCCTCTAACCAAATTAGTTGTTCAAAATTAACTCTAATATCTCCATTACGGTCTGTCTTTTTGCTTGTTACACATAAATTAATAGATTTTCTACATTTGCACCAATCAAATCAATACCTAGTTTGATTCAATCAAACAAAATCATCAAAATCATCACAAAAGCAGATTCTTCTGTTAAACTTAAACCATCAGTTGGCAGTTGGTTCCTCCAGGTGTGTTGATCATCTCGTTCGCCCCACGGACGTTCCGTGTTCACCAGGGTGACACTTTGCATGCCGTTGCAATGGTCTTTCCCTGGTTGGTTCGGGAGGTACGTTACTAGCACGTCCTTGAATCCCTCACTTTGTGCTCTATTGGATGGTTGAGGCCTGTTGGTGTAGGTGAGAGGCTTGGACCCAGGTGTCACATTCTCCAACCATTTTCTGATCCTTATAAGGTTTTCCCTTAAATCACGACCGCACCCCCACTGGAGTGAACCATTTCTTGCCTGCTGTCACCTGTGAATGGAGACCTTAAGTATTTTGTTAGTGACCGCTTGTCTAGCCGCTCGTCCCTTTTGGTGTGACCTGTGGATTCAACCTGAAACATTATCACCGGATAATTTCTCGCTCACTTAATAGCACTCTGGGTCCTTTTCCCTGAAAAACAATATTTATACATTTGGAACAGAATCAGTTCTGTTTTCTGCAACCCATCCTGACATTCTGTAAAAGGAAAATTTAAGTTATGCGCTGCGCAGGTGTGGCCTTGTTTCTTTCTGCTACAAAAACAATCCAGGCCAGGATAGTTAGTCAAATTCATCCGTAACCATTATTTTATAGGGGACATTCTCCCCTGTATCCAAAAGTCTGCATGCTCTGTAAAGAAAAACAAATGTCGAGGTTATTTTCAGATAGTAAAATATGTAGTTTCTTTTGTCTGCTGTGCTGCCACATCTGCCCTAGCGTTTCCTGTTGAAACAGTCCTGCAAATACATGTACAGACAGCAAATTTTGTTTGGGACCCAAGTAAACCATATTTGGCAATTGTTACCATCCCCCTTTTGATGCATGACCCCGCTCATTCATCAATTTAAACTAATTTGATTTGCCATCAACACCAACCCAAACGGCGTCCTTCAGCCAAATTTTGCCCAGACATCCTTCTCTGCCTCTGAAACAAAATATTACATTCTTCACTTAAAGCCCAATCTCATCTTCTTATCGAAGTATTTGAAGGGCAACGGCCCTGAGTCTCACAGCGAATCCTGCTTTTCAGGCCTGTTGTTTGGTCTCAAGTCAGCCATCACAAACATTTCTAAAGTCATCAATTTTCCCTATCAGGTCAGGTCGTGCTGTACAGACTTGGTCAATGTCAGTCAATCATTTCTCCCCCTTTGTTCACAATTATCATAAATGTTAAGGGCTCTCTTGATCCTTCGAAATTGACTTAGCCAATATGTCATTTTGTTGTTGCCATCAAATCTACAACATTTTCATTTATCTCAGCCCATGCCAGATGGTGATCTACAACTACACAATTCCAATTTACACAAATACTTACACTGATCCAGAACATAATTCAAATCGACATCCTGCATGACAAAAGTATTACTACCAGACAGAGCTTGATTTCCAATCAACTTAAAGCTCGTCCCATGTTCTGTATTGTCTTTTCAACCGTTCCACTCAGAATTATCGGCTTCTTTAAAATTTGTCATTTGCCTTAACCCATCTGTAATGATAAAACTGTTCTGTTCTAATTTCAATACTGTTCTAATATTAGTACCCCAAACTAATACATACAAGACATAAAGTGCTGTCACCATCACACACACACTCATACTAGACACACATATGTCAACTGCTCATTCTCAATGTTTGCCCTTTCCTTATATCATCGTTAAAAGGATTTAAATTTTAAATAAGATTTTAACCTTTCCATTTTCCTGTAGCTTCTATCTAATTCTACATGGTCTCTTAACCACTTTCAAAGCATGTCTTGTTCATTATTCATTAGATTTTTAGACAAGTCAGCTGGGTTGTTTTGTTTCATTATCACTATTTTCCTTCAGCTTGCTCTAGCAGGCCGATAACAGAAAGACAGACACAGTTACCATTCCTTCCTCCGCTCCAGCAGTCTCTCTCACTATAAATACATTTCTAAGACTGTAACTTATACACAATGTAATATTAAATTCATTACAATAACCTTTGACCATCCACCTTTGTTATCCAGACTTAAATCTACAAAAGCTGTCTTCATCTTTAGTCACCACCATGTCTAACGACCTTCAGGAGTTAAAACCCATGTTATAAACTTCTATACATTTTCCTTGCCCATAAGGCAACCGACATCAAAAAGTTTTATTACTGTCTCCACAACAATTAATAATGGCAATCCCCTCACGGTCTCAGCTGGCTCTTGAAAGCCCATTGCCATTAGCTCTTTATCTATAATTTTCTTCTCCTCAGGGTGTTGTCCCCCCCTGGGTATAGTTGCAGACACTTGTCACAATGAAAAACAAGCCATACAACTAATGCGGTTTCTTCTGGTGAGTGGTATATATAGAGGAGCTTTGCTTTATTGGGGAGACATGCCGTAACTCGTCACCGCGTCATCTCCCCTCAACGGCATAAGGACGCTGCTGGCCTCACAGCTCCTTCTCAACCCTCATACCTGTCTCACATAAAACACCCCCATTCAGGAGATGCCCAATGACTTTTGCGTGATCCACTCTGCCTTAGGTTGCCCCCTGTCTGGCCAAAGAAGGTCTTACCCGTCATAGAGATGGTCACTCGTGCCCACTGGTGACCGCTTTTTTCCCATCACAGAATCTTTGACCGTTTTCTTCAACAAAATCTGTTGTTCTCTGGAGCTTAGGAAAGGCACGTTCAAGAGTCACCAGAGCCATTCCGATTGCCTAATAGTGTTCACACAGGGAGACAGGTCAATAACAACAGTATTTAATCACTTACATCCATTAACCATCTTAAAAGCAGAACCCTAGCTGCTTAGACTATACTCAGCGAATTTAGATCATCCGTACGTTCAGTGAACTTTATCTGTAGACGGAGCCATCGGTCCTGAATGGTTTAGACTAAATGAGACAAAGAAGTTACTGGTCCTAAAATAAAATAAAATGTCTTCAAGTTCTGCATTATTATTTTAAAGACTTCTTTAAAGTCATTCAGTTTTACATTTAAAACATTTACAAATACAAATTGCCCTTTATGGCAATTGTTTCTTTAAACATCTCTGTGTCTATGATTCTTCTGAAACTGTGCTTTACTACAAATAGCTTATCACAGATAACAGCTTTTAGCTGACATTGAATGAGAGAGACTCTGAGGCATTCAGGACTGGCACACTGCACTCTCATAAACTTCTAACATCAAACTTTTATCTACCATCCTATAGCTCTATCCCAGCTTAAGGCACATTTGCCAGAAATTACATGTGTTTCCAAATAAACATAATTTTTATAGTTGTCTTTATTTAGACATTACAAATTTCCACTCAGATTGAGTCTCTGTTGCACTGGCAGTTTCAGCCACAGCACACATCAGATCCAGATAAGCAAACTGTTTCATTACAGCCAATAATAAACTTATCTTTTGAAAGCAAAACTTTCATGGTCAACTTTTCAAGCTGTTTGTTTAATCAGCATTTAGCAACTGTTAATCCAGTATTGCTTCTGCTTACTTGATCTTAAATAAAAATAATTATTCCAGTTCTCAATAACGTTTCACATTTCTCAATCAGCATTTTAGTTGTCAAGTTCTCAATTACGTTAACTTTGACAAGGCTAGCACTCTCTGCTTGATACATCTTTTGCAATTATTCTAAATCATTCGTGAGATTAGTCTCTCTCCTTAATCTAAACCCTTTCTAAAATGTTTAATTAAAACACAATCATCCTGTTAGTTACTTTGATATATTTTGCAACTCACATTTGTTGGAGTCATTAATTTTACATCAACCTGTATTCATCAATTCACTATTATAGATATTTTCTTCAAAAGGATTCACTTTAAGACTTCATTCTTTTGACCTTGTTTTCTATCTCTTATTTCTCAGACAAAATGTCAATGTCGTCGTTTAAACACTGATCTACTTTCAAACCCACATTATTATCAGAAATGTGTCACTATCACATTTTCAAACACCTTCTCGGCTTGATACATCTTAGTTACGTGTTAAATGGTCCTGATGACCACCATTAAAAACACTCTCTGTCATCTGGTGGGTTCATGTGTCAGCCTCAATTACAGCATCAGACACCTTGACTATAGTTTGATCACTGTGAGCTTGCAAACGGCTCCAACTTACTGCACACTCTTGAAGCAGTGTGTGTCCCATTTCAGGAATGTAAACAGAGCCACTGATAAGCAGTTCTCTGTATTCTTTTACAGTCCACCAGTCGCGGATTTAATCACAATAGCCAAATCATAATCTTCATCATTTTATTGGCGGAACATAATTTCATGAGCAGCACAGAAAATGCTCTAAATATTCGAATTTGTTTTCTGTCTTTACACATTTCTCCCAGCTTATCTTTTACAAAACATCATCTGCAAATCTCTTCAAAGTGAGATCTTCTGAGCAGAGCTGTTTACAGCATTTGCTCTCTTCTGTCTCACTATTTATTTATTTATTTATTTTCCCGGACTGTTCCGTTACTCTTCATAAAGTGTAACAATTTGTACATCATTATTTTCATTACCACTGGTTTGAAGCCTTTTCCCTTTCATCACATGGTTAGTCTGCAGATTCAACTTAATATTATCATTATTGTCTCAGTCTTATCTCTACTGTTTCTCCAGAACAGATTATATTACTCAGTCCGTAAATTACACAGACAACCATTATAGCTACTTGCTTCAATACCCTTGTTTTCTTAACATTAATAAAATAAAGCAGATATATCATCATTTCATCCTTATTTTATCAAAATCTAGAATTGTTCCCCATTCTGCTTAAAACATTCTTCATATCATGTTAATCCCTGTCAATCATACAATGCCTTATTTTATTCTAAAACTGACTTTTCATTTCACCATTTAAACAGTTAATTTGACTTCCATAAATTCTGTCAGACCATGTCTATTTTCATCACATATAGTTTTCTACTATATTTCTCCTTTCTTTTCCCTACATGCCAGTTCCCTCATTATCCTCTCCTTTCTTTTCTCAAACATGCCAGTTCCTTCATTATCTAACCAGTACACGCATGTCTCACACACCAACCTTTTTGTTTTTTCACTTCCCTCTTCCACCAAGTCTCACTTACAGTTCCCCCTATTTCACACAGACAGCCTTATTGCTTCTTGCTACTTCAATCTTTGTCATATAAATTTAAGTTCTATAGACATCTAATGTCATGCATCCATTTACTGGATGAAGAAGTAAAAAAAACATTATTTCTCCTGGCAGTTCGACATTTTATCTTCAAGCCAACAATCCATTATCTGTTCACATTTTTTACACACATGTTGAACGCAGACACAACTTTTGTTTCTCACTGCTCTGTTCAACTGATTCCCGCACCATCTTTAATGTTGTGGCGCTCAATACCTCATTTGACAAAACACCGGTGTACCAAATTTCGCAAGCTTGCTTTTGAGACATCCCCATACCGGCTGTTTTCTGTTCTCTGTGGATTTCTCTTCAACGCGCGTTTTCTTTAATCTGTTAGGCGTCCCTAACAAATCCGACTCTTTTCTTTTAACCCAAATCGGTCGGGTTGCACTATTAGTGCCCTCCTAATTATGGTTTACCAAAAAAAATTCTTTTCTGGCTCCCCCTAATTAGCCTCAGCACCTAAAAACAGTTTGCTCCGTGGTGGAACAACTGATTTTCAGGTTACCTATCTGTTTGAAATCTCTTGATCTGTTACAGACCTCAATTAATCTCAGATAATTTTCTCTCGTATCTGTTTGAAACCTCTTGATCTATATATAGATCTCAATTAATCTCAGATTACGTACCACAGAAACAGCCCTCAGCCAATATGGTTCAATTTCACTCTTCCCCCAATTAAACCGAATTTAAATGACCCTTACCAGAGAAGTTGTTTCATGCCACTTGCGGGTTCTTTAGATTCCAGTGGTCGATTCTCCCAGCCCTGATATCGGTCGGCCCCTCTCTCTCAAGTTTACGAGGTAGAGCTGGAACTTACTTAGTCCAGGTGGCCAAACACCGTCCGATCTCAGGTCCAGGAGGCACGTCCAAGGAATATCACTTCTGACACCAAAACTGTTGTGGCAAAAATTCTCAAACAAACATCACTGCGTAAGAGACACTCAGAGTCAAATTATATAAAATAGAAGTATTTATTCTTGCAAGAATAGGAACAGTCTAATACACAGTTGTTACCCTGTGCAGAAGAGTGACACCCCCCCAGAGAGACTGAACTAGCTTTTATCTTAGTTTCAAGGCCTTCTTCCCCCCAGAGCCTTCCTCCCAGTAGTTTTCCATAGACGTCACTAGTTGGCCCACTAAGCTCCCCTGCACCAAATGGCCTTCTGACATCTAGGTCAGAGGTCCTTGTTCGTCTGTTCTCTGGAGTGTCTCCCTCTTCTGCCTCCCCAGGTACATAAACAGAATCCTTTCTCACTACAAGTGAGAGACACACATGTGACATTCTTTGAATCATCTATATTTAACTAAAGATCAATGAATATCATTAAAATTGCCACCACAGTTTGTTGCACACTTCAATTTAATATAGTGATGTAATGAAGATGGCAAACATTTATACCCAATTTAAAGGGCCCATCATATCGAAATATATGAATCGATTTTGAACGCCAATCTAACCTGTTGCGGCTTCTCCAGTGTTAATGGGCAGAAATTATTCACCAGACCATAATGCACGTCATGACCGTCTGCAAGAGAGTTTCTATGAACACCTTATTAATGCTGTCTGTTTTTTCTATACTTCCTGAAGGTGTAAGTGGGTATCAAGTACCATTGGTTCATGGTGGTATAGGTCCCCCATCTTACATCATAACCAGGCCACAAATAGAACTTCTGGTGGAGTCTGGATTTACTTCAAGGCAAATTGCCGAAATCCTTGATGTGTCACGATCCACTGTGAGACGTCGACTAAGGCAAGGTTCAGCCAGTGTCTAACACATTGTGCGTGCCATCAAATTACTGTAAATGTTCATGTGAGCACAGGGTTTAAAACAGAACTCATGACTTTGTACTATCTTAGAAAATGTTTAAATTAACACAATAAGTGTGAAAGGGTGAAGTTGTCTCATGTTTTCATCACAACCAGTGTCTGACCAAAAACTACAGAGTGGACACATGGGCATCTGTGCATCTTAAAGGACTTTAATAGGGCCAAAATATGTGAATGGTGGCTGTGTGAAACAAACAAACTAAAAACATATTTCCCCTAAATAACTTAGAAATGTCATATTTTGGGGTTAGATTTTGAAAGATATTTATCAATTAAAAAATGAGAGAAAACTAAATGGTTAACAATTTGAATTAATTGCTTTGTCCAAACCTTCCTTTTAAACAGAATCTTTCATCTCAATCGTTCAAGACGCTATGCACGGGTTACGGATCAGGAGCTTGACAGCATGGTCATCGATGCTGTCGGTCAAAATGATCTTCTTGGACCTGAGTCTGTGAGGGCTCAGTTAAGCTCAGCAGGTGTGCTTGTTCAAAGGAGGAGGGTGAGGGCGAGTATGCTCCGAACAAATCCAGATGCAGCTGTTTTGAGAGCATTGTCACACAGACTACAGCGCAGAACATACCGCGTAGCTGGCCCAAACTCTCTATGGCACCTAGATGGTTACCACAAGCTCATAAGGTAATGATCAGTTAGGGCCCGAGCACCAATGGTGTGAGGACCCTCTTGAAATTGCTCCATTTATTAGGGCCCAAGCACTGAAAGTGCGTATCACCTCTTGAAATTGTTGCCCTTCTTATTCTTATTCTTCCGCCATGGAAGTCTATGGCAGCCCATAGAACCTAGTGGAAAAGTTATGAAATTTGGCACACTGATAGAGGACAGTCTGATCTGTCACCATAGCACCATAGAGTCTCTAACTCAATACCTCTAACGCACACCATCTGTCCAAAGTTTCACTCATGTTTATGCTAAAAACTTTTGAACTGTAAGGGCTAGAAACTAAATTATTTTTCCATCTGATTCCATAGCTCAGGACGAATTGATTGCACCATATGACGTAATTTTTCGTCATGAAAATTTGTCCGCCGTTTTGAATTATCTGAAAAACCTACTTTTTCGCACTACTCCTAGGCTGTTTTCATGAAAATTGAGCCAGACCATCGTCAGACCATGACGACAAAAAGTTATGGAATTCATGTTTATATTTATTAGATATTTTAAATGGTATTTATCCAACCATCATGTTTACAGTTGATTAGACTGGAAATTGTGGTAATTGTGTTGGAGCCATACATCATTAAGATGCACTGTTCATAATCCATATTATATAGTCTCATAGTAAGATTTTGTAAAGTATTGCGTTGTAAAGCCAAGTTACCAAATCCAAAAGCCTTATACCTCTTCCAACATCTCACACATGAAACCATTCAGGGATTTCCATTTTGCTAACTATAGCAGCAATATAATCTTCCTTCATATTCAAACTATAGGAAGCCGCCTGGTAATATAAAATTGTTTTTGCTTTCAAAGGTGGCGAATTGTGGTTCATGGATCCATTGATGGCTACAGCCGGCTTGTGGTTTTCCTTGTTGCGTCCAACAACAATCGGAGCAGTACAGTCTTGCAACATTTCAACACAGCAGTCACCCAGTATGGTGTGCCGTCACAAGTGCGTTGTGATTATGGTGGAGAGAATGTTGATGTGTGTCTCTTCATGAATGTCTTCCATGGAATGGGCACCAGGAGTGTTCTCAGAGGTCAGAGTACACACAATCAGAGGATCGAGAGGTTTTGGGGTGATCTTTGGACTGGCATGATCAATGTGTACCATGGCCTCTTTACATTCCTGGAGTCGGAGGGGATTATTGATCCTGACAATGAACTGCACATGTGGGCTTTGCAGTATGTGTACCTCCCAAGAATAAACAGGGATCTCGGATTTTTCCGCCGTCGCTGGAATAATCATGGCCTGCGCACTGAGAGATTTAGCACTCCAGTACAGCTGTTTGTCCGAGCATGCCTGCGGATGCAGAACAGGCCCTTGAGAGCCATTCAGGGAGTATTTGAAGGACCCGTCAATGCACCAGAACTTCAAGGTGGTGTTCTACCACAGGGGCCAGATCCAGGAATGGCACAAGAACAGGACACACCTGAGTACCAAAATGCTGATCCTCTATGGAGAGATGCCATTCATGTCCCTGAAAGCCTGCTCAATCTAAATGAAGGTGATGTTCATCAACTCCAACGCTTGGTGGATCCTCTGGATGTCTCCAGTGATGGCATGGGTGTTGACCTTCTTCAGATGACAATTATGTTCCTGCAGTCTGTCATTCATCCATAGACTCTGATAATATTGTAGTTTTGTGACACATTTTTTTAACAGTATTTATAAGTTCTGTCTTTTGGTACAAGCCATTGTAAAGTAGTTGGCCATTTTTGTCAATTACATAGGTTTAGCTTGTGTTTGTGTGATGTTGACTGAATTGCACATTAGTCTATTTGTAAATATATTTCTGGATGTGGTATGTTCCTTATTAAAAGGGTAATTGTGTGTTTTATCCCAGTTGAACTCTCTTTGCTATTCTGTCCTCTGGCATATTAATCACCAGTTAATTATTCATACAATAAAGCCAAGTAGTAAAATTTTAAAATGAATTTACTAATTAATAGCTTTTGTAGATGTGTCCATCATATAACATTATGATTAGTAATACATTCATTTGTATAGGTTCAATGGTAACACTACAATAAGGTCCATGACGTTAACCACATTAATTAGAAAGAATTAAATGGGTGGTGTAATGCCCTTTTCACAAGATGTAAAATAAGTCTCTGATGTCCCCAGTGTGTGTGTGAAGTTTTAGCTCAATATACCCCACAGATATTTGTATATAGCATGTAAAAGTTGTCACTTTTTGAGGGTGAGCAAAAATGCACCGTTTTTGTGTCTGCCCCCTTAAATGCAAATTAGCTGCTGCTCCCGGCACAGGGGGCGGAGCTTTAACAGCTTGTGTCCTGAAAAAATTCAAAAACTTGATTAGCATATTCTGTCATAATAATCTATAAATCATGTTCTGTTTTCAATTTTAGGGTTAGTGATGTCACTAACCCGGGAGGAAGCTTGTGTAGTTCCTACCAGCCGTTTGTTGTAGTCCTTAAAAAGTGATTTCTTTAAAACAAATATATCCCTTTGCTTTGAACTTTGAGTGTTGTGCAGATATTGTTTATGATCAAACAGCAACATTACACACTAACTACAGTTAGAAAAGTCTAATCATAATCAACCACCCCTTTAATGAACTGCAATTCTACTGCATTTTTCCCTTTTTTATTAACTAACGTTAACACAGCTGAACTAATACAGTAACAAATGTATTGCTCGTGATTAGTTCATGTTAGTTACAGTAATATATTAACTAATGTAAACCAATGAACCGTGTTGCTGATCAACAAAGATTTAATCAATGCATTTCTAGACGATGATGATGGGCATAGTATAATAATATAGGCCTAATTAACTACGTCTGGAATATGATGTTTTATAATTGGTATAATATATAGCAAAAATAACAACCATATAATTACGTGCGAATTACATTTTTAAAGTGAGACTGGGAAATCCCACCCCAACCAACAGGATGATGGGAAAACGTGGTCTGCTAGACAGAGCACATTAGCTATACGTCATCGTGGAGTAAGATCAGAGCTCAGGCTCAGCCTGTTCTACAACTACAAGACATGTCGGATCAGAGGTACAGATCACGTCTTTTAAGTTTAAGATCTCAAATAAATGCAAATTTTGATAGATTGATAGGACAAGCAACAATGGGAAACGAAGACCAAGAAGGCAGTCTTGTTGAAAGGTAATTGTTAATTTAATGTAAAGTCATACGTATAATTGAAAGAGAGATAATTTGTTTATTTTATTTATAACCGAGCAGTAAATTATATGATTTTTAATTTAACATGATCATGCTGCAGCTTCACGCACTCCCGCGGGCAGTTTATTTTTTGGCGGACGATGACGATCACTTTTTTTCCAAGACAGCTGTTGCCAACGGCTCTGGCTGTTGCTAAAAGAAATGTAAATCATGTGAGCGTAGATGATGGGTTACTGCGTTGACGTTAACGATATTCTAAAAAAAAAAAAAAGTCTAATTTTGTGTGACTTTTTTACTTGTAGGTTGCGAGAGTTCAGAAATGAGACAAATCCAAGACCGCCAAGGAGGAGGAGGAGGAGGGTAGTCAACATCCCGCGAACGTTAAGGGTACGCGTGGGATTCATAGATGAGGGAAACAATCGACCAGTTACTCGACGTAAGTATGTCATTCTCAGCCTCATTGTTAATATAATGTAGGTATACGTAATTTTCAAAAATAGTAAACGTACTTCGTTTGAATAGATGCTGAAACGTATTACAGGGTACCCCCAGGATCCTCCAACTTAAATTCAAGGCTTTTTAAGACCTTTTTAATACCATTTCAAATGAAATTCAATGCCAACTTCGTACCCATTCCGACAGAAGTATGAGGGGGAAATGTCAAATCTGTATACATTTTAAACCCTAGAAAATAATTATGTACAAGGAGGCTACTTGACTGATAATTTAAGTAAAATGTTTTATTTAATTCATTTAATACATACGCAACAGCATTGTAGCGCGCACGTGTATGTAGGCCAGTGTAATTTTGGCAGCCATTTTTTATTTAGTCTTAAGACGAAAATGTTTATTGGTCTTAATCACATTTGAGTCATCCAGTTTTTTATAGTTGTAGTTGACGAAAAGTCTTTGCATTTTTTTGTCAACTTTTAGTCAAACTGCATTTACTTTACTTTTGGCAGTTATTTTATATGTAGTCTTTAGACAGAAAATGTCATAATAATTATTCTCTCTAGGCCAATTAAGCTTATGAGAAATTATAACATTGCACGACTTTAGCAGTAGCACTTGTGCAGTTCTACATAATTATCCCTTTTTTTACCTTTGTAATACCTTAAAAAAAGAAAGAAATAATGCTTTAAATAAAACAATGTTCATTAAATTTGCAATGTTAAAAAACATTAAAATCGCCAGTAGGTGGACGAATTTCATATCATAACCCAGCCGGCACATGGCCGACCTTCAACATTGAAATATGGTTGAAATAATGTCAGTTGTTGTTACAACGTTGAAACAACATTGAAATAACTAATGCTAAATGGTTGAAAAAGGTTAACAAAAACACTTCTAAATCAACTTTGAAATTTTTACAAGATCTGTAACGTTTTCAACAACCGAAATATCTGTCTTTTAATGTATTGTTATGATAATTAATTAGCTAATGATTTTTTTTTTATCATAATCAGCTCTTCAATGTATTTGTTAAAATATAGTTATAGTTTCACCCCTAAGAGAGCAGTCCAGCAGAAACCTTTTGCCTTAGCCTATGTGATTTTGTGTGAATTTACAATTTTGTCTGCTTGCCTAACAGTTTATATTATTACATTTGTATTCATACACTGTTGTCATTTGACCAATTAATTAAATAATAATACAGACTGCAAATAAAACTTAATACACCTCTATGCTCGCGAAAACTATTGTTATTGGTTGTTTCACCATTTTACTTTGAGCATGATTGGTTAATCTTCCAGGAAACTGTCCAATGAGAATGTGCGCGGCTCTGTGCGCCTATTTTAAATGTGAAAATACGTCCGTTACTCTTAGGCCAATTCTCTTAGGACTCTTAGGACAAGCAGTCACTCTGCGAGAACGGCTAGAGCGCGTAAGTTGTTTTTTCTTAATATCCAGTTCCCCTGTTGCTCTGTTTACCATTTGTCAAGTAAGTAGGGCTATTTTCGATTCTTTGCTTATTTGTAATTTTTATTTTCACTAAATATCTTTAATTTAATTAGACACGTTCCTATTTGAATATCTGCCGTCTTAAGGGTTGTAGTCTGGTTGTTATTGTAGCACTTAAGTATTGCTGTTCATAACAGCTAGTTTCGATTTGGGCCATTCTCGGGATATTTGCTTTCGCTGTGCTAATTGCAAGGGCTATTAAAGCAGATATAAATTAGAAGTAAATTCAGGAGATAGCCAGGACAAGCAGTCACTCTGCGAGAACGGCTAGAGCGCGTAAGTTGTTTTTTCTTAATATCCAGTTCCCCTGTTGCTCTGTTTACCATTTGTCAAGTAAGTAGGGCTATTTTCGATTCTTTGCTTATTTGTAATTTTTATTTTCACTAAATATCTTTAATTTAATTAGACACGTTCCTATTTGAATATCTGCCGTCTTAAGGGTTGTAGTCTGGTTGTTATTGTAGCACTTAAGTATTGCTGTTCATAACAGCTAGTTTCGATTTGGGCCATTCTCGGGATATTTGCTTTCGCTGTGCTAATTGCAAGGGCTATTAAAGCAGATATAAATTAGAAGTAAATTCAGGAGATAGCCAGGACAAGCAGTCACTCTGCGAGAACGGCTAGAGCGCGTAAGTTGTTTTTTCTTAATATCCAGTTCCCCTGTTGCTCTGTTTACCATTTGTCAAGTAAGTAGGGCTATTTTCGATTCTTTGCTTATTTGTAATTTTTATTTTCACTAAATATCTTTAATTTAATTAGACACGTTCCTATTTGAATATCTGCCGTCTTAAGGGTTGTAGTCTGGTTGTTATTGTAGCACTTAAGTATTGCTGTTCATAACAGCTAGTTTCGATTTGGGCCATTCTCGGGATATTTGCTTTCGCTGTGCTAATTGCAAGGGCTATTAAAGCAGATATAAATTAGAAGTAAATTCAGGAGATAGCCAGGACAAGCAGTCACTCTGCGAGAACGGCTAGAGCGCGTAAGTTGTTTTTTCTTAATATCCAGTTCCCCTGTTGCTCTGTTTACCATTTGTCAAGTAAGTAGGGCTATTTTCGATTCTTTGCTTATTTGTAATTTTTATTTTCACTAAATATCTTTAATTTAATTAGACACGTTCCTATTTGAATATCTGCCGTCTTAAGGGTTGTAGTCTGGTTGTTATTGTAGCACTTAAGTATTGCTGTTCATAACAGCTAGTTTCGATTTGGGCCATTCTCGGGATATTTGCTTTCGCTGTGCTAATTGCAAGGGCTACCACAGCTGTCCTCACTCAGGCGATTGATAGCATTATATCTATGTAGTGTGCGCGCTGTCGCGGAAGCGTCAGCGGAAGCAGTCAGCGCTCGTGTTCAGCCTCCTCGTGTTAAGACCGACTCGGGTAAAGACCTGCGACTCTACCTGCGCGACTCCACCGAGCAAGGACACCTGCAAGGCACTTAAAGTATCTTCTTCACCCTTTCCCTTCCTAACTTTATCTTATTTCCCATTATCATTATGTGCTTTCAACACATTCCTGTTGTCTCTCGACAACGCTCTCTCACCACGCACAGAAGGCAGCGCAATACTGCTAATCTGCGCCCTATTCTCTCATCCTCACACTCACCTCTCACTCTTTCTATGGGTCTATGGAATTGTCAATCAGCAGTCAATAAAGCTGACTTCATTCCAGCCTTTGCATCTCATTCTTCTCTTAATATCTTGGCCTTGACTGAGACCTGGATCCGCCCAGAAGACTCAGCAACCCCTGCTGCTCTCTCTAACAACTTCTCTTTCTCTCACACCCCTCGGCAATCGGGGAGAGGTGGGGGCACTGGTCTTCTCATTTCTAACACTTGGAAATTTTCAACTCTCTCTTCTCTATGCAATAACAACTCATTTGAATATCATGCTATTACACTTACAACTCCCGTGAAGATCCATATTGTAGTTATTTATCGCCCCCCAGGTCAACTGGGAAGCTTTGTAGAGGAGCTGGATGTGTTGCTGTCCTCTTTCCCTGAGGATGGCATCCCACTTGTAGTCTTTGGCGATTTCAACATCCACCTAGCGAAACCGTATGCAACAGACTTCATCTCTCTCCTAGCCTCTTTTGATCTCAAACGCCTCATCACCACCGGTACTCACAAGTCAGGCAACCAACTGGACCTGGTTTACACACGCAACTGTATCACAGATAACATTTTGGTGAAACCTCTCCAAGTTTCAGATCATTTCCTCATTACTTTCAATCTACAACTCACTACCCATGCTCCACCAACCTCCCCACCATTTACTTTCAGACGAAACCTGCGCTCACTTTCTCCGTCCCATCTTTCCTCTGCTGTGTCATCTTCTCTTCCCTCACCCTCACATTTTTCATCTCTGGATGTGAATACTGCAACGGATACTTTATGCTCCATCCTAACCTCCTCTCTAGACAACATCTGCCCTCTCTCCTCCAGGCCAGCACGCACTACTCCCTCTAACCCCTGGTTATCTGAGGTTCTTCGTGAACACCGGACCAAGCTCAGGGCAGCGGAGAGGAAATGGCGCAAATCAAAAGACACATCTGACCTCAGTAGGTATCAATCTCTGCTCTCTGCCTTCTCTGTTGATGTTCACACCGCAAAATCTTCATATTTCCACGACAAGATCAACAGCGCCACTAACACACGTTCACTGTTCAAGACATTCAACTCTCTCCTCTGCCCACCTCCACCACCACCCACCTCCTCGCTAACTGCTGATGATTTTGCTAACTTCTTCACTAACAAAACTACAACTATCAGCAGTCAGTTCTCAGCTTCACACACACAGGAACCCAAACTAACCTCTCCCACAGCCAACAACCTTCTCTCCTCCTTCACTCCACTAACCGAGGAAGAAGTATCTAAACTTCTCCTCTCCAGTCATCCTACCACCTGCCCTCTAGACCCCATACCCTCACACCTTCTACAAGCCATCTCTCCCACACTTCTTCCAGCTCTCACACACATCATCAACTCATCCCTCCACACTGGCATTTTCCCTACAGCATTTAAGCAGGCTCGGGTAACTCCTCTGCTTAAAAAAACAACATTAAACACATCACTTCTAGAGAACTACAGACCTGTCTCTCTCCTACCATTCATTGCGAAAACACTTGAACGTGTTGCTTTTAACCAAGTATCATCTTTCCTGTCTCTGAACAACCAACTGGATGTCAACCAATCTGGCTTCAAGAAAGGACATTCAACTGAGACTGCATTGCTGTCAGTCACGGAAGCCCTGCGGATCGCAAAAGCTGCTTCCAAATCATCAGTTCTCATTCTACTGGACCTGTCTGCTGCTTTCGACACAGTGAATCATCAGATCCTCTTGTCCGCCCTCTCATCACTGGGCATCACTGGAACCTCCCTCAACTGGTTTGAGTCCTATCTCACAGGTAGGTCCTTCAAGGTCGCATGGAGAGGTGAGGTATCCAAAGCACATCAGCTGACCACAGGGGTTCCCCAGGGTTCAGTTCTTGGACCGCTCCTCTTCTCCATCTACACCACATCACTGGGACCCATCATACAGGCACATGGTTTCTCTTACCATTGCTATGCTGATGACACCCAACTCTACCTCTCATTTCAACCAGATGATCCCACAGTAGCTGTACGGATCTCAAGCTGTCTGGCGGACATCTCGGCGTGGATGAAGGAACATCACCTGCAGCTCAACCTGGCAAAGACTGAGCTTCTCGTCCTCCCTGCCAATCAGTCTCTACAGCACGACCTCACTATCCAGCTAGATTCATCCTCAATCACCCCATCAAGGTCGGTCAGAAATCTTGGAGTAATCTTTGATGATCAGCTGACCTTCACTGACCACATTACAAAGACAACTCGATCATGCAGGTTTGCTATGCACAACATCAGGAAGATCAGACCTTTCCTAACTGAGCATGCAACACAACTTCTCGTCCAGGCCCTGGTCATTTCTAGGCTTGATTACTGCAATGCTCTTCTGGCTGGACTTCCATCATGTGCAACTAAACCTCTACAAATGATCCAGAATGCTGCTGCTCGTCTCGTCTTCAACGAGCCCAAAAGGGCCCACGTCACTCCTCTGTTCATCTCTCTGCACTGGCTACCATTCTCTGCTCGCATCAAGTTCAAGGCTTTGACGCTTGCTTACAGATTGACCACAGGTTCAGCCCCCTCCTACTTCCACTCACTACTACAAGTGTACATCCCTACCAGAAGCCTACGATCGGTCAATGAGCGACGGCTCGTGGTACCATCACAGCGGGGCACAAAATCACTCTCCAGGACATTCTCATTCACAGTTCCATGCTGGTGGAATGATCTCCCCACCGTCATCCGGAATGCAGAATCCCTGACAACACTCAAAAGGCAACTGAAAACTCATCTCTTCCGGGAGCACTTAACATAAAAAAAAAAAAAAAAAAAAAAAAATCCTTTCCTTTAAATCCTCGCTTGCCTGGCTTATGCTACTCCGAGCAATGTCTGAACTTTGTATTTTGAACACTTCTTGCGTTGTTTTTGCCTCTTCACGATGACTCGCTTGGTTTAGTCCTCAATTGTAAGTCGCTTTGGATAAAAGCGTCTGCTAAATGACTAAATGTAAAATGTAAATGTCTTACCCGTTAACGTCCGACGGTCCGTTCTCTGTCGGTGAGCAGCTGTTGATTGCGTTGATTACTCGATCAGACCTGTATTATTGATCTGCCTGTTGAATTTTGAGCGAATTTGAGTTGATATGTCAATGAAGAACAAAAACTGGAATGTGAACAGAGGAGCTGGGTCGTACGTGGTCTGTAAAAGTACTGGCGATATCAGGTAAGAAAACATTTTTCAGTCCTTAACAGTCTAACGTTTAGGGACACAGGTAACCTAACGTTAACGGTCATAGGCTTACTGCAACTTCATAAGATAAATAAGTTATCTCTGTGTGCTTTTTTGTACTGCTTCACCATTAGCGTAGCGAGCAAGTATTTATGTAACTTAACGTTAGTACCATCTGACATTGCTGTGTTTTGTTGTTGGTAACGTTATGTGTTTAAAGTTGTCAGCTAATGTTAGTTTTAAACTGAAACGCATGAGAGGTAAAAAAAAAAAAAAAAAAAAAAAAAAAAAACCTGGGAATGAGTAAAGTGATAAAAGCGTAATTTATTCCTTAGAAATGTTTACATAACCTCTTCAAACACTGATAGCTAAAGATATTGAAAAGATATTTGTTTACTTTTTTTTGTTTTTTTTTTACAATTCCACCTTGGGGCTCTGAAGAATTTCTTGTGTAATTGTTCATCTGAATACATCAAATGTGTTTTAGAATGGATAGTGTTGTATACTTTGTTTTCTACCCGACTCTAATTGAACTGTAAAGTGAAAATCTTGTACATTACTTATTTTGTATTCAGTTTTCTTGCTTTTATTTATACAAGATAGTACAGACAGCGGGCAAGAAGTGAAGAGGGAGAGATGTCATCGGAATGGACCTCGAGCTGGGACCCCGTCGGAGCACTGCACAAGGCTGACACGATTTATTGAGAATTTTAAAACTTTTTTTTTACTGTACATTTTAAATATTAAATGTTTAATTTAAGGGTTACTGTAATTGAACAAAAGCTGTCTTTAAATATTCCATTTAGATTTCTACTTCTACAGGTTTTTAATATTACCTAGAAAACGCTGCAATTTAAAGTTTGAGATGTTTTTCATCTGTTTTAGAAAGTATTTTAGACTTGTTTTTTCAGAATAAAACTTGTTTTACAATCTTGAGCATGTGTTATCTCTTTATTAAATGTGTTTAATTAAGCCATTGCTGCAAGTAATTTGACCGTTAACAATTTTTTAGTGTACAGTTAATCACAAATTCAGTCAGCATTGTCACGTTTCAACTGCAAACTAGGTTGTAATTGAATGTACAATTAAACCATGATGAAAGGTAAGAGTGAAACAAAGTCACGATATCAAATTCCGGATATATTTAATATCCCTTCCCTTTTACCATTTTATAGATAAATGTAATATCCCTTAACCCTACGCCCAAACCTAAACATATCCATTTAAGAATATAAAAATGATCAAACCTAATAGAGATGAAGGTATATTGCAGTTTTATTAACAATATAGTATTAAAATATATATTGAGCCACTAATCCTACCCATAACCATTTCTTAAAACTACGTAGGTTTAGGCAACAATTATGAAGAATAACATGACAGGTATTCGATTGAATTGATTTATTGCGAAAAATTTCAAAACCGGTAGCAAAAGTCGTTCACATGACGATGTGTTGCAGTCGCAGTCCTCGCTGGCAGTAATAGTTTTTGTATGAGGTACAGATCAGAATTTAAATTATTCATCCATGAAAATGTTAATCCGGTTTAGCTCTGTGAAGGCGCGTGCGCTTCTCCATTTCAAATGTAGCACACCAACTGAAACAAGGCACGTCACAAATCAGGCGAGAGCCAATGACCGTTTGATATCCAGAAGTTTGCACAAGGCCCTAAAATGGCTGAAAGGTCAGCTGTGTTACCCATCAGCAGTTGACATGGTTTGACAATGTTGACAATTCAGTTTCAATTTATGCTCACACTACATTATATGGAAATTTGCATTACAATGGATAAACTTAACTGATCTAAGTATCCATAACATTATATACACATTATATATTCACATTTGTCGGGTTATAAAGCATTCAGAATTCCTCATGATTAACATATAGATTAAAACTATATAATATTATAGATTTGGCATATATCTATTTCTGCTTAGTCAGTCCTTACAACTTGAAGTGTCATGATAGATTATAAAACTTAATTTACCTTGATAATATACTGTACAAGCTGATAATAATATACCGGTAACATTCATTAATGTTATAATATATATTATTATAATGTGTGTGTGTGTGTGTGTCTAAAATGCATAATATTAAACAGTGATTTGTGTTTTAGGGAGATGGGTTTATCTGTATAGGCTCAGAAACCAATGAAACACACATCTGGACTAGACAGCTGTTCTTATTTCCTGTTCTTGTTTGCAATAGACACTATGGATTAAAAATTGTTGTTCGTTGTTAAACTCGTTTTTTTTATTTAATTTTTTTTTTTTACTGAACTCAGATTAATTGCTTGTTACATTTGTTGGATAAAAAGGAAGTTATCATCTTAAAGAAAGTTTACTCTTTTTCTTCTAATGTGTCCAGTTTTTATGTCATAAATCTTTTAAATGTGAACTAAACCGTCAGAAAAATAGATGGGAATATCTCTAGAGATGGAAATCTTGAGGAAAGGATTGTGAATAATACTAAATTCAGCAGCATACTGTGAATTTTTTTTTTTTTTTGAATAAAATGTTCATCCTTCATGATAGCATCCCACAACGGCCATTATGAAGCCCCAAATTCATATTTACAAATCAGTTCCTCAAAAACTCTGGTGAATAGACTCAAAAACCTTCAAACAACATGTGGTACTTCATTCAAGTTCCATTTGACAGTATTTGCCCGTAACACAGTTGACAAAATAATGAATCAAATGTTATTTTTCATTAACATATTTAAAAAGTCATTAGAGGTTAAGCTTGCCAAATAATTAATTTAGCACATTAAGGGCATATATTATTCAACCACCTAGTTTATTGATCAAAAAAGAATACTGATTTTCTGACTTTTGGGCTGACATGAAATGTACCCCTAAATATAAAATGAACCATTTATTATGAACACAATAATCAGCCAAGTGTCTTCATTTGAAAAAAAGACCAACCTTAGGACTGTATTCCATCGCATTCTTGAAATACAACCATAAGTTTGGATAGTGCATTTTCAAGTCTGCGTAAAAAGTGAGATTGACTGATAAGGGTTAAGTTGTAGAAAACTTTTGCCAGTTTTAAATAGTTCACTAGCTAGCTTGGCCATAGGTGTTGTGACACTGGATTGTTACATTTTATTTATTTTTATTTTTTAATTGCAGAGAGCCAGGGGATTGTAAATCTGTATGTTCCTGTGGACCAGACAGAGGAGGAGTTTGTCAGTGAAATAAGGCGTGTTTTCCCAGGGCTTGGTGATAGGCCATTCGAGCTCTGTCGGATGGATGCTCACCATAACATCATCGTCCTGAATTTGCTTGGCATCACACCACGTGACATTAAAGATTGCCTTGAATTGAATAGGTCTGCGGTTTATGTCAGAATCAAGGTGAGCAATTTTGCATAGAAGCAGCATTATCTATTGTCAGCTTTTTGGATATATTGATGTACAGTAGTTCATATGAAAACACCTTTTGTGGAACATAGATGGATTTTGCTCCTGGACTACCAACACTGCATCACTGGCTAAGAAAATGTTTAATTCTCATGTGCCTGATGTTTTTTATTGTTTGTATTGTATTTATATATTTTTAATACTTGTCTGTGTTATGTTGGTGTTTTACACCATGGGTCTGAGGGAAATTGAATTTCAATCCTCTGTATGTCCTGTACATATAGTAGAATTGACAATAAACTTGAACTTAATTTGGACGTTGGTATGCAATACTACTAACCTGTCATTTATACCCACGGGGACAGGGTGAGGACCAACCTCCTGTTACTGAGCCCAACCAGCCACCCTCACTTGGAACGCCAAATCCCCCTCCTTCTTCTACCAGGCCGAGACTGTTAGACTCTCTGTCACCTGACAACAGCCGTATGCAGACCCCCACAGAAGAAAGTCATGTTTCCCTGTCACCAGGAAGAATGCCCTTAAGCACTGCACAGTGCTTTAGAAATAGCTTAAGCAGATTGTCTCATCAGGTGCATAATGAAGTCAGTGGTGGGGATGCAGACTGTGTGTTTGTGGAGGTAAGATGAACTTTGATTAATAAATTGTCACTATTTTGAATCACAAATTCAAAATCGCAAAGGAGGCGATGATGATCCCCCCCCCCCCCCTCCCCCTCCCTCCCCGTCAAATTCAGGAAACACAGCTGGCAGAGGCCAGAGGGCAAATTCCAGAGGTGCCATCTTTTGAACAGACAGTGGAAGTGAGTTTCATATGCTAATTGAATAAATGTATATATGCAATAATTTTAACTTTATAGCTTGCTTTGGGCATAACCAGTGCAGAAATGCCACACTGCACTTAATTTTGGGTCTAACTCTGTGTTACCACGTAATTTGTTGTGTGTCTTGTTATGAAGACTGTAGAACAGACACGAGCACTAAGGAGAAGCCAGGACATAGAATACCTGGAGGCCCTCAACAGAGACAGGCAAAGGGACCAGGAGAGGGCAAGTTCAAAATTATGCAAAACCATTTGTTTTACTAAGAGATTTACTTTTGGTTTTACTACCTTTTGGTTAAACTTGTCTTTTAGGTGAGGGAGATAATGAAGAGGTTATGTTTGCTGGATTGACACCATTACATCTTAGATTTATAATTGGGCTGTAAATTTGTGTTTAACTGTAATACAGTGTATTTTAATCAAACTCTGGCTGTAATACACTTTTTTGTTATTAGGAAGCACAGAGACTGGCTTTGGAGCGTAGAGAGCAAGCTGCGCAGATGATGGAGGAGAGGAGATTGAATGTAAGTAAATTTGATTTGGGAATTTGTAGTGGGATTTATGTGAGCTGGACAAGAGGCAAGGAAAGTTAACTGAACGGTGTTTAGTTTCGCTCAGCATTATTGATTCAAAATCGATTCTCAAAGGCCAAGAATAGATTTTTTCCATATTTTTTTATCTATCACCCAAAAGCCAGTATTAGTTTTCCTCCACTGTTCATAGGCGTGCAGCCTCCATGTTACCGCTAATGCTGTGAGATTTTATGTTTGTTTTTATTTTAAATATAAAATAACCTGATCCTGTTTGATCAAGGCAGGTGTTCTGACTTGTCCAATTTTGAACATCAATTTTTTATCTTGCATCAAAATCCAGTCTATTCAATTTATGCATTTGAAAAATAAAGTTGGGTTCTGTTTTAATGTACCCAAGTGTACCTAAAATAAAAAGAGCTCAAGTATTCGTGGCTCTTAATTTCTTTTTATTAATTAACCACTTGTAATCTTATGTTAACTGTTCTTTTTTAGTAATATAGGATTTGTATTGAATTCATTGAGTCGAATTGAATCGAATTCAAATTAAAATCTGAATAGATACCCAGCCCTACCACCCACTGACAGTGTAGTGGCAATTTTAATGATATTCATTGATCTTTAGTTAAATGTAGATGATTCAAAGAATGTCACATGTGTGTCTCTCACTTGTAGTGAGAGGATTCTGTTTATGTACCTGGGGAGGCAGAAGAGGGAGACACTCCAGAGAACAGACGAACAAGGACCTCTGACCTAGATGTCAGAAGGCCATTTGGTGCAGGGGAGCTTAGTGGGCCAACTAGTGACGTCTATGGAAAACTACTGGGAGGAAGGCTCTGGGGGGAAGAAGGCCTTGAAACTAAGATAAAAGCTAGTTCAGTCTGTCTGGGGGTGTGTCACTCTTCTGCACAGGGTAACAACTGTGTATTAGACTGCTCCTATTCTTGCAAGAATAAATACTTCTATTTTATATAATTTGACTCTGAGTGTCTCTTACGCAGTGATGTTTGTTTGAGAATTTTTGCCACAACAGTTTTGGTGTCAGAAGTGATATTCCTTGGACGTGCCTCCTGGACCTGAGATCGGACGGTGTTTGGCCACCTGGACTAAGTAAGTTCCAGCTCTACCTCGTAAACTTGAGAGAGAGGGGCCGACCGATATCAGGGCCGGGAGAATCGACCACTGGAATCTAAAGAACCCGCAAGTGGCACGAAACAACGTCTCTGGTAAGGGTCATTTAAATTCGGTTTAATTGGGGGAAGAGTGAAATTGAACCATATTGGCTGAGGGCTGTTTCTGTGGTGCGTAATCTGAGATTAATTGAGATCTATATATAGATCAAGAAGTTTCAAACAGATACGAGAGAAAATTATCTGAGATTAACTGAGATTTGTAGCGGATCAAGAGGTTTCAAACAGATGCGAAAATTATCTGAGATTAACTGAGATTTGTAGCGGATCAAGAAGTTTCAAACAGATAGGTACCCTGAAAATCAGTTGTTCCACCACGGAGCAAATTGTTTTTTAGGTGCTGAGGCTAATTAGGGGGAGCCAGAAAAGATTTTTTTTGGTAAACCTTAATTAGGAGGGCACTAACAAGTGCAACCCGACCGATTTGGGTTAAAAGAAAAATCGGATCTGTGTGGGGACGCCTGACAGATCAAGAGAACGCGCGGTGAGAAATCCACAGAGAACAGAAAAGCAGCCAGTATGGGGAAGTCTCAGAGCAAAATTATGAAATTTGGTACACCGGTGTTTTGTCAAATGAGGTATTGAGCGCCACAACATTAAAGATGGTGCGGGAATCAGTTGAACAGAGCAGTGAGAAACAAAAGTTGTGTCTGCGTTCAACATGTGTGTAAAAAAAATGTGAACAGATAATGGATTGTTGGCTTGAAGATAAAATGTCAAACTGCCAGGAGAAATAATGTTTTTTTTACTTCTTCATCCAGTAAATGGATGCATGACATTAGATGTCTATAGAACTTAAATTTATATGACAAGGATTGTAGCAAGAAGCAATAAGGCTGTCTGTGTGAAATAGAGGGAACTGTAAGTGAGACTTGGTGGAAGAGGGAAGTGAAAAAACAAAAAGGTTGGTGTGTGAGACATGCGTGTACTGGTTAGATAATGAAGGAACTGGCATGTTTGAGAAAAGAAAGGAGAGGATAATGAGGGAACTGGCATGTAGGGAAAAGAAAGGAGAAATATAGTAGAAAACTATATGTGATGAAAATAGACATGGTCTGACAGAATTTATGGAAGTCAAATTAACTGTTTAAATGTTGAAATGAAAAGTCAGTTTTAGAATAAAATAAGGCATTGTATGATTGACAGGGATTAACATGATATGAAGAATGTTTTAAGCAGAATGGGGAACAATTCTAGATTTTGATAAAAAAATGATTGAAATGATGATATATCTGCTTTATTTTATTAATGTTAAGAAAATAAGGGTATTGAAGCAAGTAGCTATAATGGTTGTCTGTGTAATTTACGGACTGAGTAATATAATCTGCTTTGGAGAAACAGTAGAGATAAGACTGAGACAATAATGATAATATTAAGTTGAATCTGCAGACTAACCATGTGATGGAAGGGAAAAGGCTTCAAACCAGTTGTAATGAAAATAATGTACAAATTGTTACACTTTATGAAGAGTAACGGAACAGTCCGGGAAAAATAAATAAATAAATAAATAAATAGTGAGACAGAAGAGAGCAAATGCTGTAAACAGCTCTACTCAGAAGATCTCACTTTGAAGAGATTTGCAGATGATGTTTTGTAAAGGATAAGCTGGGAGAAATGTGTAAAGACAGAAAACAAATTCGAATATTTTGAGCATTTTCTGTGCTGCTCATGAAATTATGTTCCGCCAATAAAATGATGAAGATTATGATTTGGCTATTGTGATTAAATCCGCGACTGGTGGACTGTAAAAGAATACAGAGGACTGCTTATCAGTGGCTCTGTTTACATTCCTGAAATGGGACACACACTGCTTCAAGAGTGTGCAGTAAGTTGGAGCCGTTTGCAAGCTCACAGTGATCAAACTATAGTCAAGGACAGGTGTCTGATGCTGAAGTTGAGGCTGAAACAAATTCACTAGATGACAGAGAGTGTTTTAATGGTGGTCATCAGGACAATTTAATAGGCAACTAAATGCCCACCAAGAAGGTGTTTGAAAATGTGATAGTGACACATTTCTGATAATAATGTGGGTTTTGAAAGTAGATCAGTGTTTAAACGACGACATTAACATTTTTCGTCTGAGAAATAAGAGATAAAAACAAGGTCAAAAGATTGAAGTCTTAAAGTGAATCTTTTTGAAGAAAAGATCTATAATAGTGAATTGATGAATACAGGTTGATGTAAAATTAATGACTCCAACAAATGTGAGTTGCAAAATATATCAAAGTAACTAACAGGATGATTGTGTTTTAATTAAACATTTTAGAAAGGGTTTAGATTAAGGAGAGAGACTAATCTCACGAATGATTTATAATAATTGCAAAAGATGTATCAAGCAGAGAGTGCTAGCCTTGTCAAAGTTAACGTAATTGAGAACTTGACAACTAAAATGCTGATTGAGAAATGTGAAACGTTATTGAGAACTGGAATAATTATTTTTATTTAAGATCAAGTAAGCAGAAGCAATACTGGATTAACAGTTGCTGAATGCTGATTAAACAAACAGCTTGAAAAGTTGACCATGAAAGTTTTGCTTTCAAAAGATAAGTTTATTATTGGCTGTAATGAAACAGTTTGCTTATCTGGATCT
The DNA here is from genome assembly GCA_030578255.1 of Tiaroga cobitis. Lineage (NCBI taxonomy): Eukaryota > Metazoa > Chordata > Actinopteri > Cypriniformes > Leuciscidae > Tiaroga > Tiaroga cobitis. The sequence continues at coordinate 45,316,610 of CM060613.1, read as the reverse complement.
GATGTGTGCTGTGGCTGAAGCTGCCAGTGCAACAGAGACTCAATCTGAGTGGAAATTTGTAATGTCTAAATAAAGACAACTATAAAAATTATGTAATTTCTGGCAAATATGCCTTAAGCTGGGATAGAGTTATAGGATGGTAGATAAAAGTTTGATGTTAGAAGTTTATGAGAGTGCAGTGTGTCAGTCCTGAATGTCTCAGAGTCTCTCTCATTCAATGTCAGCTAAAAGCTGTTATCTGAGCCTGTCATTAGTGATAATAAGCTATTTGAATTAAAACACAGTGTTTCAGTTGAAGAATCATAGACACAGAGATGTTTAAAGAAACAATTGCCATAAAAGGCAATTTGTATTTGTAAATGTTTTAAATGTAAAACTGAATGACTTTAAAGAAGTCTTTAAAATAATAATGCAGAACTTGAAGACATTTTATTTTATTTTAGGACCAGTAACTTCTTTGTCTCATTTAGTCTCCACCATTCAGGACCGATGGCTCCGTCTACAGATAAAGTTCACTGAACGTACGGATGATCCAAATTCGCTGAGTATAGTCTAAGCAGCTAGGTTTCTGCTTTTAAGATAAAATAATGGATTTAAGTGATTAAATACTGTTGTTATTGACCTGTCTCCCTGTGTGAACACTATTAGGCAATCGGAATGGCCCTGGTGACTCTTGATTGTGTCTTCCCTAAGCTCCAGAGAACAACAGATTTTGTTGAGGTCAAAGATTCTGTGATGGGAAAAAAGCGGTCACCAGTGGGCACGAGTGACCATCTCTATGACGGGTAAGACCTTCTTTGGCCAGACAGGGGGCAACCTAAGGCAGAGTGGATTCACGCAAAGTCACTGGGCATTTCCTGAATGGAGATGTTTTATGTGAGACAGGTATGAGAGTTGAGCAGGAGCTGCGAGGCCAGCAGCGTCCTTATGCCGTTAAGGGGAGATGACGCGGTGACGAGTCACGCCAGTCTTCCCCATGATGCAAAGCTCCTCTATACCACTCACCAGAAGAAACCGCATTAGTTGTATGGCTTGTTTTTCATTGTGACAAGTGTCTGCAACTATAACAGGGGGACAACACCCTGAGAAGAAAATTATAGACAAAGAGCTAATGGCAATGGGCTTTCAAGAGCCAGCTGAGACCGTAAGGGGGATTGCCATTATTAATTGTTGTGGAGACAGTAATAAAACTTTTTGATGTCGGTTGCCTTATGGGCAAGGAAAATGTATAGAAGTTTATAACATAGTTCTAACTCCTGAAGGTCGTTAGACATGGTGGTGACTAAAGATGAAGACAGCTTTTGTAGATTTAAGTCTGGATAACAAAGGTGGATGGTCAAAGGTTATTGTAATGAATTTAATATTACATTTTGTATAAGAAATGTATTTATAGTGAGAGAGACTGCTTGAGCTGAAGAAGGAATGGTAACTGTGTCTGTCTTTCTGTTATCGGCCTGCTAGAGCAAGCTGAAGAAAATAATGATAATGAATCCAAAACAACCCAGCTGACTTGTCTAAAAAAATTAAATGAATAATGAACAAGACATGCTTTGAAAGTGGTTAAGAGACCATGTAAAATTTAGGGAAAGGCTACAGGAAAATGTGAAGTTTAAAATCTTATTTAAAATTTAAATCCTTTTAACGATGATATAAGGAAAGGGCAAACATTGAGAATGAGCAGTTAACATATGTGTGTCTAGTATGAGTGTGTGTGTGATGGTGACAGCACTTTATGTCTTGTATGTATTAGTTTGGGGTACTAATATTAGAACAGTATCGAAATTAGAACAGAACAGTTTTATCATTACAGATGGCTTAAGGCAAATGACAAATTTTAAAGAAGCCGATAATTCTGAGTGGAACGGTTGAAAAGACAATACAGAACATGGGACGAGCTTTAAGTTGATTGGAAATCAAGCTCTGTCTGGTAGTAATACTTTTGTCATGCAGGATGTCGATTTGAATTATGTTCTGGATCAGTGTAAGTATTTGTGTAAATTGGAATTGTGTAGTTGTAGATCACCATCTGGCATGGGCTGAGATAAATGAAAATGTTGTAGATTTGATGGCAACAACAAAATGACATATTGGCTAAGTCAATTTCGAAGGATCAAGAGAGCCCTTAACATTTATGATAATTGTGAACAAAGGGGGAGAAATGATTGACTGACATTGACCAAGTCTGTACAGCACGACCTGACCTGATAGGGAAAATTGATGACTTTAGAAATGTTTGTGATGGCTGACTTGAGACCAAACAACAGGCCTGAAAAGCAGGATTCGCTGTGAGACTCAGGGCCGTTGCCCTTCAAATACTTTGATAAGAAGATGAGATTGGGCTTTAAGTGAAGAATGTAATATTTTTGTTTCAGAGGCAGAGAAGGATGTCTGGGCAAAATTTGGCTGAAGGACAACGTTTGGGTTAGTGTTGATGGCAAACTTTATAAAAAACACTATGTTAAATGTTGTGTTAAATTGATGCTCGAGTTGTGTCGTGCATCAAGAGGGAGATGGTATAACAATTGCCAAATATGGTTTACTTATATGGTTTACTTGGGTCCCAAACAAAATTTGCTGTCTGTACATGTATTTGCAGGACTGTTTCAACAGGAAACGCTAGGGCAGATGCAGCAGCGAAGGCCATGGCAGCACAGCAGACAAAAGAAACTACGTATTTTACTATCTGAAAATAACCTCGACATTTGTTTTTCTTTACAGAGCATGCAGACTTTTGGATACAGGGGAGAATGTCCCCTATAAAATGATGGCTATGGATGAATTTGACTAACTATCCTGGCCTGGATTGTTTTTGTAGCAGAAAGAAACAAGGCTACACCTGCGCAGCGCATAACTTAAATTTTCCTTTTACAGAATGTCAGGATGGGTTGCAGAAAACAGAACTGATTCTGTTCCAAATGTATAAATATTGTTTTTCAGGGGAAAAGGATCCTGAGTGCTATTAAGTGAGCGAGAAATTATCCGGTGATAATGTTTCAGGTTGATTCCACAGGTCACACCAAAAGGGGACGAGCGGCTAGACAAGCGGTCACTAACAAAATACTTAAGGTCTCCATTCACAGGTGACAGTTCACTCCAGTGGGGGTGCGGTCGTGATTTAAGGGAAAACCTTATAAGGATCAGAAAATGGTTGGAGAATGTGACACCTGGGTCCAAGCCTCTCACCTTAGACAACACCAACAGGCCACAACCATCCCATAGTCCATGGGGCGAACGAGATTATCAACACGCCTGGAGGAGGAACCAACTGCCAACTGATGGTTTAAGTTTAACAGAAGAATGGGGTTTTGTGATTATTTTGAGGATTTGATTTGATTAAATCAAAATAGGGCTTAGTATTGATATACAGTCGATCAAAAGATTTGATTGGTTACTTATTCATTAGGAAATATTTAAGGAAAATGTTTTTGGGAAGAGATCTATTAATTAATGTAGAACCACAGCATGTTTGAATTAAAAGTATTGATTTGATTGTAAATGAAAATATATTGATTGTGTCCATAATGGAAATATTAGAGTTAATATTGAACAACTGCATTGGTTAGAGGAATGGGAAAAATTATAAGACTTCTCTGGTTAGATTTTGTTAAATATGGCATTAAATAGAGCTTACTAAATTGAATTAGAAGTGAACAAAGGATGGTTAGGAAAACCGAGGTGAAATATGGAGATGGGCGTAGATTAATGGAAAAGGCTTAATGATAGGAGTTAGGATTGTTATTATAATAATTTTGTTATTCATGGGTGAATATGATTACAGACAGGTGAAACATGCTGTCTGTTCAATTGGTGAAAATGACAGTCTATCCCAAGGATGAACAAAATTATGTGACGACACGGGTAGTGGGAGCTACAGTGAGATATGTGTTAAATGTATGTTCTGTTTGTTTTTCTTCTATTTGTTTATTTTCTGAGAAAGATTAAGGGCAAAGATTTAAAGGGGGTTAAAAGCAGCAGTCATCCGTGTTACGAGATGGCGTACAAAGATAGGGTTTGAAACTGAGGGATTTTTTTTATTTTACTTTTATCTGGTTGTTTCCTTGCTATGTTATAACTACCTTTTCCTTACTGTCGTGACTGAGGGTCTGTTTACAGGAGCGCAGGAACAGTGATTTCTCGCTTAGCCCGACGCAGTGAAATGTTTAATTGCTTGCTAAAATATTACGGGGCCTTTCCCCCACAAAAACAGCCTTATGCTTCTTCATTCTAAACTTTTCTTCACAGGTTCAAGGAGAGTGATCATTTATGCAAAAATCAGAGATGAAAAGTATAAGTGTGATGATATGACTTAAAATTTGTCTTATTGTTTATTATTGTGATTATGGGTAATCAGAATGATAAAAAGTGAGGAGTTGTAGTGGCAATTTTAATGATATTCATTGATCTTTAGTTAAATGTAGATGATTCAAAGAATGTCACATGTGTGTCTCTCACTTGTAGTGAGAGGATTCTGTTTATGTACCTGGGGAGGCAGAAGAGGGAGACACTCCAGAGAACAGACGAACAAGGACCTCTGACCTAGATGTCAGAAGGCCATTTGGTGCAGGGGAGCTTAGTGGGCCAACTAGTGACGTCTATGGAAAACTACTGGGAGGAAGGCTCTGGGGGGAAGAAGGCCTTGAAACTAAGATAAAAGCTAGTTCAGTCTGTCTGGGGGTGTGTCACTCTTCTGCACAGGGTAACAACTGTGTATTAGACTGCTCCTATTCTTGCAAGAATAAATACTTCTATTTTATATAATTTGACTCAGAGTGTCTCTTACGCAGTGATGTTTGTTTGAGAATTTTTGCCACAACAACAGCTTTTTGGGACTGCATATAAATCTCATCAGTACTTCTTTGATGATTACCAAAGCTGTGTTGTTCTATTTCCACAAGGCCTTAATGGAAAGACGTGGACGTCTGTACCCTGAACCTTTAAATGGCTTCATAATCCAACTGAAATATCACGATGGTTCCATGAAGTCAAGGAGGTTCCTACCTACACAGTCATTGCAGGTCTTCACTACCATACTCTCAGATCTAAAGATTAACAAGCATGTTATTTCTCAATTTGGGAGAAATGGGAAAGTGTGTCCAAACTTTTGACTGACACTGTACGTGAACCTCTGTATAGGCTAAATTTGTGTATGTTTTTCCTGTTACCTGTGTTTTTTTGTTTTGTTTTTTTTAAACAGAATCTTATGGATTATGCTGGCAATGACGATTCAGCCAGTGAAATATTCTGATTGAGCATGCCAAGTGTAGGCACAAGGCTTTCAAGCACTATGACTGGAACCCTTCAAGAACATTACTTGACTACACCTTGCACGTTATTTGTTCAGTGGTTGGAAGGAGAGGAGGTGGAAGTAAGTAATTCATTGTGTTGTGTCCTTGAGTTGAAAAAACAATCATATTATGGTTGTGTGCAGTGCTAATACAGTCAATTATGTATTACTGTAGCTCTACAAAAGTCTTACCTTAAAGCTACACTGTGTAACTGGAAGCTGTTAATCTGGGAATAATACGGCCACCGTAGGAGTTAAAACGAAGTCGGAATTGAGAGGAACAGAAATTAATATTCACTGGATGGTCATATACCTTTTCACCGCAAGATGGGGGAAAATATCACACAGTGTAGCTTTAAAAGATAATAATGGACCTTTATGATTTCTAAGTCACAGCTTACCTCCACTTTATACAAGCTCTGTTATTTGAAGATTACTGAAATAATTCACTGTCTGAAATACAGGAAATCCGTTTGAACGCCCCAAATCCTGAACCCAACATGGTTGAATGGCCCGAGGAGGACCCCATTGAGCAAATAGACTCATCAGTAAACACAAAGTAACCCACCTACCCTACTCATTTAATTATCTTCTAGTGATTCCTTGCAACCGTACAATCTTCTCACAAATGTTATCTCAATAATTTTGATTCACTTCAAAATATTTATAATACTTGCTCCCCTTCAGGCAACATGCTGTAGAGCTACTTACAGAGCTCACCAACCAAATTAATTATGAGGATCGATACTCCTCAAATATGGTTAATGCATGCAGAGATGACATTTATGGCTCTGCACGACGTGCATTCACTAGACGCCTGTTTGAGCCATGTAAGCCACTGGGAGTTGTGTTTATGGATCTTGGTGATAACCCAGAAGGGGCAGTGGATGAAGGTGGGGCGACAAGAGAGTTGTGTCGTCTCCTAATGAATGACCTTAAAAGCAGGAGCCTGTTTGAAGGGCTAGATCATTTTAAATTACTGGCCCTGGACAGCCATGGTAAGCATTTAGTTATGTTCACATTTATTCAAGGGTCCAACCCATGTTGGAAATATGTCAACAATGAAATTTTAACAAAATGTGAATACAAATGTCTATTTGAAACTTTGCTTTTCAGCCATCTCAAGAGGGGAATATAAAATCATGGGTAAAATGATAAGCATATGTCTTATCCATGGTGGCGTAGCACCCCACTTTTTTGCCCCACGACTATTTAGTCTTGTTGTGGGTGAGGCTACAGAAGACGTAGACCTAAATGAAATTGTCGACGAGGGTTTCAGGAGCCAGCTGCAGAAGGCAGGTGTTTTTGTTAATGCTGATGCCAGGATAATTCATTGTTTTTGCTAAAGTACAAGTTGATATGTTACTAATAACTTTTAATTTTTAGATCCAAGATGCCACAACTATTGAAAAGACCAGGGAGGCTTTAGAGGAGGCTTCAAATAGCCTTTCTCTCCTTGGATCATTAAATATACAGTGTAGGACTCTTACAGACAGGGAGACAGTCGTCCAATGTGCAGCAAAATTCTACCTCGAGGGACGACTTAATGCTGCAATGGAACAGTTAAGTGAAGAATTTCTTATTAATGAGCATTGCACCTTTACAGCATTGCTGTCTTGAATGTAGGAGTTTAAAATGAATGAAGGTGAACTTAAATTGTGAAATTGTGTAATACTTTTAATTTAGTAATACTAAATGAAAACAATTATCTCATTGTTATACACTAGGTTTGTCGATGGTCTGGGATGCTTAGGATTGCATGCCGCAATGAAGGCAAATTCTAAACATCTTCGGTATCTCTTCCTGGCCAAAGAGGACCCGCTAACTGCCAAGGACCTCATTGATCTCTTCAGCCCACAGTTCGCAGAGGAGGGAAGCAACCGCAGGCACAATGAAATTAGAACCTACGCCTGGTTCCGTGATTTCTTGCTAGATGTGGAAGGTATGATGTCAATAGTAAGCAAAGCTAATATCTAGTTTCGGGTATTTTTATTTAAGATATTTACATTATTTTCCACAGGTGGAGAAATGCAAGTGGATGAAATTAAAAACCTTACTCTGCAAGAGGTCTTGTCCTTTGCTTCTGGGCTGGAGGAGTTGCCCCCTCTGGGATTCAAGAACCAGCCAATCCTTGATTTTATACATACAGACCGCAAATTCCCAGAAGCTAACACGTGTGACGTAGTCCTCCGCCTACCAATACATAGGAGCTACGAGGAGTTCTGCAACCACATGTGCAGTGGGATATTACAGGCTACAGAGTTTGGGATGACATAAACCGATTCACATTGTTGTTGTTTTTACAGTCTTGACATTCGTTTTATTAGCTAGACCTCTCTTTCTATCCAACTCTCCCTACCCCTCAGCTACCCCTCTCTCTCTCTCTCCCTCTCTCTTCCTCTCTCTCTCTCTCTCTCTCTCCCTCTCTCTCTCTCGCTCCCTCTCTCTCTCCCTATCTCTCTCGCTCCCTCTCTCTCTCCCTATCTCTCTCTCTCCCTATCTCTCTCGCTCCCTATCTCTCTCGCTCCCTCTCTCTCTCCTATCTCTCTCTCTCTCTCTCTCTCTCTCTCTCTCTCTCTCTCTCTCTCTCTTTAACCTACTGAACAGGGTCTTACTTAGGTGTTCCATAGCAAAGCCCTTCTGCTCTTGTTCTATATTATATACAGTTGTTTTTTCACTTCTATGCTGCAAGACTGAGCTCCACAGAGAAGGCTTGTTTCTGTTCCTCTGCCTACTAATGCAAACAAGACAAAAATGTTTGATGAGTCACAAAATAAAACAACTAAATTGTGTTAAACAACAAAACATCCCTTATGTACAGTTTATAATTGGTGTGTGTGTGTGTGTGTGTGTGTGTGTGTGTGATATTTGAGATCGAAAAACTCAAAAAAAAAAACAAAAAAAAAAGTTTTGCTGCATCTAATGGGGAAAATGCGTCCAAACTAAATCTTACTGAAAGCTTGTTTTTGGAGATATCAACCTCAAATTTGGAACTTATTATGCAACTTATTTAGATTTATGGCTTTGATTTTCAGTTTTTTGAGTTCAACATATTTCATAAAATATATGATTTATATACAATATTGTTCATAAATAATTGTCATAAACTTAAACCTATATAGCTTTTTTTTTCATTTCACTTGCCAATCGTCTTTAAAATGAGACCAAAATTAAGTCTGCACTACTAGTTATATTAGCTGACATATTAGCTGACAATAGAGGGTATGCGCATGACGTCACCGTCGGCCGGAGTGAATGCGGTCACGCCCACAAGTGGCAAAAAGACTGAGCGGCAGCATTTGTTTTCAGCGTGAATGCCGTGAAAAACACACAAAACATCTAAAACGGGAAAGAGCTTTGCGATTGACTGTACAACTAGATTTGACCAGAAATCTGAGGTACTGTATATTTTTACAGACTGCAAAAAGCTACAGAACAGACTATATTCTGCATAATTGGATGTTTTTAAATAAACACTGACAAAAAACGATACTCGGTTACTGACGTAACCTCGGTTCTCTCTAGAGAGGGAACGAGTATTGCGTAAGTTTAGCTTACGCTACGGGAAAGATTCATCTTCTCGAGATATTGAAGCCAAAAAATTATCCTTAATTTTGTATTCATTGTCAACGCAGTGCAGCAGCTAGCAGACCTAGAGCAGGCCATCTCGCGTGCTTATTGGCTGCCCTGCATGCATCTGCTGCAGCCTACCAGTGAGCCTCGCGTGACGTCACGCCCAATTGGAGGCGCTCGCGCCTTCATAGCGTCATAGCCCGCTAGGATGGGCGTGGCTTAGCGTATATAAGAAGGGGCTCGTAGGCTGAATCCCTGGTTTTTCGACCACTGAAGCGAATTCGCTCGTGGCGCGAGCACGGCCGGTTACGCAATACTCGTTCCCTCTCTAGAGAGAACCGAGGTTACGTCAGTAACCGAGTATCGTTCTCTTACGAGAGGTTCTCTCGTATTGCGTAAGTTTAGCTTACGCTACAGGAACACTTTGTCAACGCCGTGCGCGCCCAGCATCCACCATGAAGCCCCGAACTTTCAGGGAACCCATATAAGGTGGAGAATAAGGTGGCCAGCCAAGCGGGCCATCACTTGTACATAAGCACACATAGGGAATACAGAGCAGCGCGCCGGTCTGTATAGGCACATGGCACATACCCTACTTAGTGCAGCTCAACCAGGAGAGCTGGGTCGTGTAAGAGTGATCTGAGCAGGAAGCCTGGGCAGAATACACCTCTCTATTAAACCGACAACAGTTTAGCCTGCAAGGCAGGAACTTCCAGGTTATAAAACCTGATAAAGGTAGACGGGGAGCTCCAGCCCGCCGCCACACATATGTCATGGATAGAAATTCCACTGGACCATGCCCACGAAGAGGCCACGCCTCTCGTGGAATGAGCCCTGATGCCCAGCGGGCATTGCAGACCTTTTGACGCATAAGCGGCTGCTATAGCGTCCACTATCCATCTGGACAGACTCTGTTTCGAGGAGGCGAGACCTTTGGCGCGCCCACCGAACGAAACAAACAGCTGATCCGAACGCCTGAATGAGGCGGAGCGCGTAATGTAAGACCTCAGCGCTCTGACAGGGCAGAGGCGGCTCACATCACTTTCGCTGTCAGATGCTGGGAGCGCTGACAGCGAGATAACTTGCGCTCTGAACGGAGTGCCCATCACTTTCGGAACATAGCCATGTCTAGGTCTGAGGATGACTTTCGAGTCATTCGGCCCGAACTCAAGACACGACGCGCTGACAGACAGCGCATGTAGGTCCCCCACCCGCTTTACTGACGACAGTGCGGTCAGAAAGACGGTTTTCAGTGATAGATATTTCAACTCCACGGAATCCAGTGGTTCAAAAGGGAAGGCTTTCAGGGCCTCTAGGACCAGGGATAGATCCCACATGGGAACCGACGGGGGGCGCGGCGGGTTCAACCTCCTAGCTCCCCTAAGGAAGCGGATGACCAGCTCATGTCTTCCCAATGACTGGCCGTGCGTCGACTCTGCGAACGCTGCCACGGCCGCCACATATACTTTGAGCGTGGATGGGGACCTCCCCTTTTCCAACAGCTCTTGTAGGAAGGAGAGCAGTTGCGCCACCCCGCATGTCCGCGGGTCCAGACCTCTGTCAGTGCACCATTCCGAGAACACCGACCATTTAGACGCGTAGAGCCTTCTCGTGGAAGGGGCTCTAGACTGCGTGATCGTGTTCATTACTCCTTCTGGCAGGGCAACGAGTACCCGTTGATAACCCATGCGTGCAGAGACCAGCGCTCTGGATGGGGATGCCAGATCGTGCCGCGAGCCTGAGAGAGGAGATCTGCCCGCACCGGAATTGGCCACGGAGCTGTGTGTGACAGCCGTGCCAGCTCCGGGAACCAAATCTGATTCTCCCAACGCGGGGCTATGAGGAGCACCGAGTGGCGCGTTTCCCTGATTCTCTTGATTACCTGTGGTAACAGAGAGACCGGAGGGAAAGCATATAGCCGGAGGCTGGGCCAGACTTGGGCCAGCGCGTCCTCGTCCTTCGAGAAGAACGTCGGGCATTGAGCGTTGTCTTTTGACGCAAATAGGTCGACTTCCGCCCTGCCGAACAGGCGCCACAGTTTCTGGACCATTTGGGGGTGCAGGGACCATTCCCCTGGGGGAACGTTGCCCCTGGACAGTTTGTCTGGACCGTCGTTCAAATGGCCCGGCACATGCGCTGCCCTCAGCGAGCGCAGGTGCAACTGGGACCAAATAAGGAGGCGCTCCGCCAGATTGCAGAGATTTCTGGATCTGACACCGCCCTGACGGTTTATATAGGATACCACAGACATGTTGTCCGAGCGGACGAGAACATGTTGGTCCTGTATGAACGGGAGAAAGCACTTCAGCGCATTCTCGACCGCTATCATCTCCAGACAGTTTATGTGAAACCCCCTCTCTTGGTCTGACCACTGGCCGAAGACCGGTCTGCCCTCGAACAGCGCGCCCCAACCCCAGTTGGACGCGTCTGTCGAAACGACTTTCCGGTAAGAGACGGTTCCCATCGTCACTCCCAGCTGGTACCAGTCGGTCACTAACCAGGGCTGCAGAGCCGCTATGCAGGTCTGAGTCACTCTGATTTTCTGACCGCCAGAAACCCAAGCTCGGCGGGGCACGCGAGCATTCAGCCAGCGCTGGAGCGGGCGCATGCGCAGTAGGCCCAGCTGAAGCACTGCTGCAGCTGAAGCCATACAGCCCAACATCCTCTGAAAAGTTTTCAAAGGGAGAACGCTGCCCTTCTGGAAACCCGCGGCTAAGTGGCGAACCCGGAGCGCACGCTGCGGCGATAGACAGGCCGACATGGTCACCGAGTCCAGTTCTATTCCTAAAAAGGAGATTGACTGGCTGGGTAGTAATGAGCTCTTGGTCCAGTTGACCGTGAGACCCAAACTTTCCAGGTGACTGAGAAGCACTGTTCTGTGAGACAGCAGCTCCGCCTCTGACTGTGCCAAAATCAGCCAATCGTCCAGATAGTTCATTATCCGCAGCCCCTGACTTCTCAGGGGGGCGAGCGCTGCGTCCATGCACTTCGTAAATGTACGGGGTGCCAGAGACAGGCCGAACGGCAGGACGGTGTATTGATATGCCTGACCGTCGAAGGCGAATCTCAAAAATCGCCTGTGACGGGGTATTATCTGTATCTGGAAATAGGCATCCTTCAGATCTAGAGAAATAAACCAGTCCCTCGGGCGAACGTGCGCGAGGATTTTCCTGGTCGTCAGCATTTTGAACGGTCTTTTCGCAAGCACCTTGTTCAAATGTCTCAGATCTAGGATCGGCCTGAAGGCTCCGTCCTTCTTGGGCACGAGAAAATATCGGCTGTAAAAGCCTGACTCGCTCAGAGAAGGCGGCACCTTTTCTATAGCCCCTTTGCACAGCAGCTTTGCTATTTCTGCGTGAAGTAGGTGTGCTACTTCCGCATTCACTATCGTCGCGGTCCGGGCTTGAAAGCGCGGGGGACGGCGAATGAATTGAAGTGTATAGCCCTGCTTTATTGTGCTCAGCACCCATTCTGAAACCCCCGGGATAGATTCCCACGCAGCTATGTGAGCCGCTAGGGGGCGAATGGCCTCCGGGTTCAGATCGCCGCCATTCGCGGGCATGTGAAACTGAACCGGAGCTGAGAGCGCGGCGCGCGCGCTCTCTGTTCTGGGCAACGGCTGCTCGCTGAAAACCGAAACCGGCTGCTTTGTGTGAGATGTCCCAATCATAAGGGATGGGGAACCCTTTTTCCTCACTTTCTGAAGCGCAAAAGCGCGCTGGGCAGAAAAGCGTTTTGTAAGCGTGAGCGCGTTTGCGCGGGCACGAGACTTACACATGCATGTGACGCCCCGATCAAAATAGATGGGGAGCGTTTTATAATCGGCCTGTGTTTCATGATAACACTTAAACTTGCGGGCGGCGCCCGGGGGGGGGTTTGTGATAGCAAGCGTGAACGCTCTCTGGCGGGCACGGGACTTACATTCATAACCTGCTGTTTTGACCGTGCAACAGAGCGGGCAGATAGTGGGCACAACACTGTGGACACATTTCTTACATTCAACACTCGAGCGGCTTTTCTGCGCTTTATGAGAGTGTGCTCTGTGGGTGACACGATATTTGATGTGCTTGTGTGTAGGGGTGAACACTGGGGCGTGGGCACTTTCACTACACTTAAAACACTGACGGCGGGAGCCGGACCAGACATAATGCTCTTTTTGAGATTTCTCTGGGTCGCCGTAAAAACGGCGTTTGTGTGCAGGCGAGAGGGTGAACAAACCGGCTCGTTGGCTGCTAAATGAACCACTGCAGTAGCCTGACTGAAGGGGACTGACAGGGAGATGAGCTTTGACGGCGGTCCGGCCGTGGCGGGACACGCGCGTCTTTTTTCTCTCTTTGTTAGGAGGATTTCGCATGCTCAGACTTCAACGTAATCTTCTGCCGAGGCCCCCTGGGGGGCGGCGGTCTGTGACGGCTGTCCGAGCGCGACCTAGGGCGGCCGCCCTGACGTCGCTGCGAAGGCTGCGGTTGTGCTGGACGCTGGGTGTTAGCTCGTACAGGAGGCTGGCTTAGTTTCTCGCGAGAGCGGCCTGCAGCGGAGCTCGAGCGTCGCGGCAGGAAGAGATTCATGGCCTGCGTGGTCTTTTGTACCTCAGAGAAACGGTCAACGATTCCGTTAACCGCTGGGCCGAAGAGACCAGTGGGGGAGAGCGGCGCGTTCAGAAAGGTGGCCCGCTCAGCTTCCCTCATATCCGCGAGCGTCAACCAGAGATGCCTCTCTGTCACGGTTAACGCGGCCATGGCTCGTCCGATAGCCTGAGCTGCGGTCTTGGTGGCACGGAGAGAGAGATCCGTCGCACTTCTCAGATCTGTAACCGCAGCCGGATCCCGGCCCTTCTCGTCCCATTCACGAAGGAGGTCGGCCTGCAAGATCTGCAACAGAGCCATGGAGTGGAGAGCAGACGCGGCCTGGCCGGAGGCGGCATATGCGCGGCCGACCAAGGCGGACGTGGCTCTGCAGGCTTTAGACGGGAGGGCTGACCGAGACCGCCATCTCGCGGAGGGCGGGCAAAGGTGCGCTGCGACCGTCTCTTCCACGGGGGGAATAGCCGTGTATCCCTTCTCGGCGGCGCCGTCCACCTGGGAGAGCGACGCGGAGGCCTGGGACTGAAGTCTCGAGGAGAATGGTGCATTCCAGGACTTCGTCAGCTCCGCGTGAAGTTCCGGCAGGAATGGAGCGGGCCTGCTCGCTGAAGCTGCACGGCGGCGACTCTGAAGGAAACAGCCGTCGAGCCTGTTCGGCGCGGGTTCCTTCGGTAGCGACCACTCGAGCCCGAGGCGGTCGACGGCCTGCGTCAGCAGGCGCATAAGTTCCGCGTCAGCTCCAGCGCGGGAACGGCTGGATTCCTGGATCGACGAGGAGCCGGAATGAAGCGACCATTCCTCGCTGTCTGATGCCAGGATAGAGCAGCAATCTCTCGTGGCGTGTTCCTCTGCCTCCCCCTCCGATGCGACGGCAGTGAGGCTCGTGAGCGGCAGCTGCGCGTCGGGGAGGGGAGGCGGGGAGGGCGAAAGCGAGGCTCGAGGGAGATCCTCCGGCGAGCGCGTCGCTGTGGCCACGGGCTCCGGCTGCCTCAGGGAACGGCGCTTCTTCCTGCGCGGTCCCCCGGGGGGCGGAGCGGCTGCATCTGGATTGAAAGCCTCGAGTCGAGCCCGTAGGGTCGACAGCGGAAGCGCTTCGCAGAGCTCGCAGCCGCCGGACGCGAGGGCGAGCTCTGCATGTTCCAGGCCCAGGCAGAGAGCGCAGATCACGTGGCGGTCTCCAACGCTGAGCGGGGCTCTGCACGAGCCACAGGAAGTGCGAGGCATCTTTAGAAAGACGCTCGCGCTCTTTTAGAAATTCCTGTGGAAGCAATGTAAAAAGGATACGTCGCCGGATAGCGTAGCTTGCACGGCGGCTGAAGGTGGCGAAGACGGCCGGCTTCCTCAGCGCTGTCCTGAGCTGGCTGTTCGCTGTTCGACGGCGGCGGTGGCTTCTCTCTGATTCAGCGATGCGGAGAGCTCGCTGAAGAGTCGAAAAATCAGGGATTCAGCCTACGAGCCCCTTCTTATATACGCTAAGCCACGCCCATCCTAGCGGGCTATGACGCTATGAAGGCGCGAGCGCCTCCAATTGGGCGTGACGTCACGCGAGGCTCACTGGTAGGCTGCAGCAGATGCATGCAGGGCAGCCAATAAGCACGCGAGATGGCCTGCTCTAGGTCTGCTAGCTGCTGCACTGCGTTGACAATGAATACAAAATTAAGGATAATTTTTTGGCTTCAATATCTCGAGAAGATGAATCTTTCCCGTAGCGTAAGCTAAACTTACGCAATACGAGAGAACCTCTCGTAAGAGAACTATACAAGTTTTAGGGCTGGACGATATGATGATATACAGTATAACATTAATGTAAGTGATCACTCGGATTTAGACCTATCTATATTGTATTTATATAAAACGTTTACAGGCAAATTTTCTTCATTTATTTCCCCGGCGTCGAAATCAGGCACATATAAATGTCAGGAAACACGATTCCTGGCTGCATGTCAATATCCATGGATCACTGGATCTTTGATAAGTTGTAAGGAACACTATATCGAGTCCAACTTTTAGTTTAAACTGATAATAGTTTGTTTTACTCGCGTTAACGCAGTTTCCCCTATTAACTCCAGTCACGCAGCAGCTCTTCTGCCACTCAGTCCCGCTGAGGGGGGCGTGTTCCGGCGGGGAAGTGACGTTAATGCATTCCCTCTATATATATAACATTATATTAACGCAACGCATCAGAAAAGGTAGTTTTTTTTGGTGGTTGCAAAAATTCTTGATTATGCGGTACGTTTTCTTTAAAAATGCGATGGAATATGCGGGATTTTTATGCGATGAAATTGCAAAAATTGCGGGAACTTGCAAAAACTGCGGTTTGATGAAAAAGAGAAAAAAAAAAGCGATTCCCCCAACACACTATTCTCACTAGGCTACTACCTTGATGTAAAGAGTCATTTCTTATTACTTCCTATGATAAGCATGTATAGGCTACTACATCACAGAAAGTGCTGGGAATATTTAAGTTCTCATCTTGTTTTATTTAATAAACGCATGGCTCAAACTTACAAAACATTGAGTCAAACAAGTTCTGTAGCTTTACAAAAGGAATATGCTACAACTTCTGTAAAAATGAACAAATTATTATTATTATTTTTAAAGTGTGCTTCCTGTTTTACAGTAATGCTAAAATAAGTGCTTCCAATGCACAAAGAGCAATCTCTTACTGTAACGTAAATTTACATCATGTAACACCGGGAAACTGCTTTGCACGGTCTTTTGCGCTTATTTTTGTTGGCAAATGAGACTGATTTGCGGGCTTCATCATGGCTTCATTGCAATTTAGTTGTGATCAAATGATGGCTATGTATGCTTTAACTGTGTGTCCCAACCTAGAAGAGGTGTCCAGAGTCTTTGCGCCATATAGCCGACCTGCAGCTAAAAAGAGGCCAGCATCTCCGTGGTCAATCAAACCACCTAGTACCGCCTCATACACACACAAGTTCTTTTGTATGAGTAGCAGAAAGGATTACGAAGTACCCTCACTGTCATATAAAGAAACACTGACAGCTGCTGGAATGGGGGAGCGTAAAATAGTATTCCCAGGTAAGTTTAATAAGCCACTTTTAAGCTCAAGTACCGTGTGTGTGTTCAGAAGACTTTGAATTAGTTTTCGTTTTGAAACTTTAGACATTATAGACACTTTAAATATTGATGTATTACTTAACTTGCTATTGTTAGAATAAAGCCAGTTCATCTGGAAGTCTTAAAGTTAAACTGCAAACCTAATTCACCACTCATAACCTTTGTACCTCTTTCTTTTAAGATAAACTTTACAGTGCTATGGACTTCTCACCACAGTTGGTCCACCACTATCCCAAACTCAGGGATGGGGGTGGTTATGAACTGCTTCACATTGTCGGTTCGACCAGAAGCAAGGTGCTTGAGGTTCTGCCCTGCCCAAAAAACGGATATTCCCCCATGTACCTTCTCAGTGCTGAAGCAGGACTTGGCAAAGCCACTATATACATTAGACCTCTGCAAAAAGATCTGTGTCTAGAACCAGTGAGTTTACTTTACTATAAATTCTATAATGACCATTCCAGTTCAATTTCCTGTTACATACAATAATACAATTTTGATCACTTGATTTTTTAGAAGGAAGAGTAGGATTACCTGTTGAGTAATGTAGGTGCTTGGCAAAAGAGCAATATGACGCTAGATTGCAGTTATTTGGTCTGGGCTGCAGGTTTGTTGTCCATTGTCCATTGGAACTGATTGTGTCAGTTGTCCACTGACACAATCAGTTGTCCTTTAATAACTGATTATCAAAGCTGTCTTAGGGGGCTTTCACACCTACCGTGTCCGGACTTTCTGACTTTTTAGTTATGTCCGAACCAAAAATACAGGTGTGAAATCTCCCCGGACCATGGTCCGGACCAAACAGACGAAATTTGGTCCGAAGAAAAGAGGTAGTCTCGGTCCGGATCAAACTGAACCATGGTTCTTTTCATTTATGGTGTGAAAGCACTTTTTGGATGGTTCAGACTTTCAGACTATTAACAGGGAGTTCGGTGGTTGCCGTGTAAACCGGAAACAAACAAATGCACGGGGAAATGCATTGATATAAGGACACAATTATAAAACTCATGTGACAGCTCATCTTTTCAAACAGACGGCCACTATAGAAGCTCACTGCCACCTATCTCTTTGGTCTCTCCTCAAACGAAGGCGCAGAAGGATTGCTTGCTGTCTTCTCCTCCTTTCCTGTCGGTGACGTTATAATGTTTGCACAACGAGGATGTTTAATTGTGAATTTAAAACTTCCTTCAGTATAGTTGGTGCTGCAGGTAGTAATGCCATAATAATAACAATAGTGGCAAATATGCATATCGAATTTTTTTTATTAATCCATTCTTGCCAATGCTCCCCGCTGAACTGTTTAATAAACCAAACAATGTCAAGTATAGGGAAACGCAGCCCACATATATTATGACGACAGGACGCAAGTATTTCATGTAAAGTCCTTTAGTGCGGTCGCAGAATTGCAGTGTGAAATCAAACCAAAACTAACCGAATGTATCAAAACATGAACTTTGGTTCGGACCTTGGTGCAGACTTTCAGGTGTGAAAGCCCCCTTATGCACAATCTGAAGGAGTGCAATGTTTCCTTTAATAATCACAACAGTGTGTCTGTTATTATTGTTGTTTGATGAATATGTTAACGTTACATTTAAATTCCATGTTTATTTCTTTGTTTGTTTTAACTACTTATTACTTCTAGGTATGGGGGAGTTCTGCTGATGAAAATGATGGACCAATGGTTGAATGCATGTATTGCCACAACAGTTTCAAACATTCCAATATGCAGGATCACGTAGACATTTGTACAAGGTATGTTATATTGACTTTATCAATTAAATCAAAATTCGAGCTTCTTTAAATGCGTGTGTTATTAATCTCTTCTTAAATTTCAGAGATTTTGACAACACAGAAACTCCCAAGGTACAAGCTGAGGCTGACAACCATGGAAAGATAGACACCAGTACAGAAAGACAGGCAACACCAGAGGGCAGTGGTCATAGACACACACAAAGTGAGACTGACATGCACAGGCAGACGCAGATTGAACATCTTTCAATCTCCTGAAAAAAGTCATAAGACCGGGCCGGTATGTTCAAGAGTTTTTCTTATAGTTGCCCCTTTTTCCTTCTACAAAGGCTCAATCCCAATTCACCCCTTGCCCCTACCCCTTGTTTTCGAGTGTACCCCTTTGGCCTTAAAACAGAGTTACAAGGGCCAAGAGGTTGATAAATGTAGTTATAATAATTATTATTATTATTATAACATTTATAATAACTGACTGGTTTTTGATTTTTGATTTTCTCTCCAATATCATTTTCAGAATGGAAAGCTGAAAAGGATCCAGAAAAGGCAGCTGAGAATTACAGAAGGGATTTACTGCAACAATCAGAAACATTCAGGAGTCTGAAAGTTGTAATGGACATGCATGAGAGCCCAGAAGAGAAAGAGCGTGCGGTTGTGGTTTTCTACAAGCAAAATAACATCAACTGGGCCAGTCCATTTTGTGTGTTTTTGAAAGGTACTATTCAGTGTTTCCAACAGAATTGGAAAGTATAAGTGATTATAGTTTTATCAAATAATATAGTATATAAGGTGCTCCGCTGATATTTCATAGTTTTCACAAGATGTTTTCATGGAGATTTTTGCTCTGTTTTTCTGAATTAATGACACCTCAAAATCCCCAGAAAGCTGTCGTGTAGCTTGCTTTCATGGAAGCAAACATGTCTCACCAGTTTAGTTTACTCCAGTTGAATTTGGTTTGGGTTTCAGACATTGAGAGATACTCCTGTCTTTAACTAATATAGATGGTATTGTTATTTGTTTTTTGACCCTGTCCTTGAAATCATACAGGCCTAGCACAGTTGTGAGTAGAGGGTCGGGCTGATTAGCAGCAGCCACCATGGCCTACTTCATGCAGGTTAGAGCATCTTACTGGATTTTGAGGTTTCTCGCTGACTTAGAAAAACTGAGCAAGATTGTTTGTTCCTGAAAGCATATCCGGCAATTCTGAGAATATTATCTTGTTAATACTGAAAACAAACCAGAATATTTTTCCCAATTCAGGGTTCCCACGGCTCATAGAATTTCTGGAATGTCATGGAATTTTAAAAGGTCTATTTCAGACATTTTTTCAAGTCATGGAATATCAGGGAATTTAGTTTGTTGCTTTAAATTTTTGTTTCCATTTATTAAAATGTAATTTTTCTATACCGTTTTTTTTTATCACGCTGTTTCACACATCTTTCTGTATTGTTTTGCTTAGGCTATTTTGAGCGCCAAATTTATTCCCTTCCCACTCAATTGGAAATCACTTAGTCTGCTCGGTGCTCCGCAAAACAGCGGCCTGTTTTGCCGTTCATTATAGGTCATGTAAATTCATCTTTTTAGTCAGTAAAAGTCAGGGAATTTGACATTTGGTTTAGAGTGGGAACCCTGCCAATTGAATTATTTCTGTACAATTCTAATCAAGTAATGGCCAATATAGAGGCATTAGAGAAGAAAATTAATCAACAACTATTTTGATAATCGATTCATCGTTTTCGTCATTTTTTAAAACCAAAAATGTGAATACTGATTTCATCTTCTTAAATCTAAGGGATTGCTGCTATTCCTGAGTGAAGAGTATTTGGGGTTTTGTACTGTTGGTTGGAAAAAATAAGCAATTTGAAGATGTCACTTTGGGCAAAAAATGGCCAAATACACGACAAACCTGTGTTAATGGCAGTATAAAGGGTTGTAGTTACTGTTTTGTTACAGGTGTCAGTAAGTGGCATATTCAAGCACAAATGATTTGTAATACTTGTAATGTATTCATTCAAAAACATTATGTATCTCTCAACTCATGTTACAGGTGATCCCGCAGTGGGAGATGGAGTGAACAGGTTCTTTTTCACATTTGGTATTTCAAAACTCCAGTCTGGATTCAGTTTTGGCCTAGGAATATTTGGTTGTGTTACTATGTGTCTCCAAATAAAATACAATATATTTACTTTTTACTTTTTTTATTTTTTAGATGACACCAACAAAAGTTTGCTCTTTGTTGGTGAGGAAGACCACCTGGTGCCTTCCACCTCTACTTTCCTGCTGGAAGGTGATATCTTTCATGTTGCTGGACGGATTATTGGGCACTCCTTTTTAAATGGGGGACCAAGCCTGACTGGATTAAGTCAAGCTATTTTGGACTTGATTTCTGGAAAAGAAGAGACATACCAGCTTGCACCTCAAGACAGCCCAGACATTGATGTGAGGGAAGTTGTCACTCTGGTATGTCTTTCTGCTGTTGTTTGTTATTATTTATTTATGGGAATGACATATCATTAGTTAATGTACAATGTATGTAGCCTACTGTATACAGTATATCAAATATCAGCAAACAAAATTTTCATGTGACATCATAATATGTAACCTCTTTATTTTTTGGCATAGTTGGTCTTCACCTGTTGCATTATTAGCTGCCAGGAAGGGCCCCCTCTCTCTGGAATCCTCAGGATTTCCTCCTTTTTTCTCTTTTCCCTTGTTTTTCTGGGATTTTTTTTTTTTTGCTGATGTTTGACTCGATGCAACTGTATCAAGTAATTGTTTGGATAAGCAGCTGTTTTAACAATCACATATGTCAATTGTGCATTGAACAGCTTACCGGCAAGGACCCTTTGAGCCCAGCTGATAAACACAATGTTGCCGAGATGTGTGTGGCTTGGGATCTGCCTACTGTTGTTAATGACACCAACAGGAACTGGCTTGCAGAAAAGATCCTTCAACATTCTGTAAGTATAATTCTACATACTTTCTTAAGGTGCTTTCAGACCAAAAGTGATGTGAGCGTTGGGGGTGGTGCGTTTACTGTTTTGCCTTTTGCCATCCTTTTGCCTTCAAACTGCATCAGTTCTTCTAGGTTCACTTGCACAAGGTTTTTGAAGGAACTCTGCTGGTAGGTCTTCCCAAACATGTTGGAAAACTACCCACAGTTCTTCTGTGTGTGGATTTACGCAACTTCAGTTGCTTCTCCAGGGAACTAGACTGCGACCTTTTGAAATGCCATTGCGACCCTAATTTTTAATGGGTCGCAAATGTATCACCGTTTGATTATTTTTGTACCTACCTAATGTTTTAGGCAATATGCTATGATGTACTATGAGCATTTATTAAAACAGAAATGTGTATTTTAAGAATACGTTTTATAACGTGCTCTGAGCAGTCAACACATCAAGTTGGCTTTGCGGATTCGCCCTTGTTTAACTGAGAGAACAAGCAGAGAGAGTGAAAGAGAGAGTGAAAGCCCCAGGCGCATGCGCGCGCACTCTCACCGTCTTCAAACTGTCTTGCTCTCTCTCCCTCCCTCGCTCATATTAATCTATTGAGTTGACTGAATATCTTTGAGAATACACGATGGCAAAAGGTCGGAAGACCGAATTTTTTTTTTTTTCTGAACCACCACTGGTTGTGAATTGTGCTAAAATAACGTTGGAAAGTAAAATAAAAAGCACATCTGTATGCAATACAGTTTCACTATTGGTCATTATTATCCAGAGCGGCTTACTATAAATAATTTGTGCGACCAAATCATGTTTTGCGCTAGAAACTGAAAAAGTTAGTAGCGCAAGTGCCACCAGTGGAAAATGTTAGTGTAGTCCCCTGTTCTCTATCTTCATGTAATCAGACAGACTTGATGTTGAGATCAGGGCTCTGTGGGGGCCATACCAAGTTCCAGGACACAATGTTCTTCTTTAAACTGAAGATGTGAATGACTATAAGATGATCTATATTATATAATGTCTTTCGCTGTATGTTTGGGGTTGTTGTCATGCTGCTGAAAGCTAAAAGATCACTGACTTTGTGTAAGTGTACCTAGAAGAACTTATGCTGTCTTGAAGACAAAGGATGGTCACGCCAAATATTCTTGTGATTTAGATTTTGTTTCTGTTAACTCACTTTGCATTTTAATTGATAAATATAATCTATTAACATGTCTATTTTGAAATCATTCTTACTTTACAGCAGGTTTAATTTCTAAATGTCAAACTACATTTTTTGTCAGAGTTGAATTTGGATAATCCTTTTCAGGTGATTACCCGAAGGATCCGTCAGATCAAGCAGCTGAAAAAAGGCCTTAAAGACACTGGAGTTATGCAACTTCTTAAGGAAAAACCAGAGACTGCTGCCGTTCTTTTCCCCCGTTCATCGAGCCTGGTGGTCATGCCAGAGGTACAATGTCAACATTATTAATCCTATGCCATTCATTCAAGATCTTTGGTAGTATCACACAATATATAGTATTTCAGTTTGAGAGTTTATATGGCATCCATTCTGATGGTTTTGTATCTACCTTCACATTTACGTAGATGATTCTTGAACGAGTCGTTTGGCCTTCAAATGATAGCTCTGACAGTGAGCAGGAGTGCAACATTGAACAGCAGTGCTCTCTGCTCTCGCATTTTTCCGGCAGTACGTGGAAAATGGTGAGTTAAGTAATAATTTGTCACGTAAGAAATACCAGTAGGCTTGCTTCCAAACTGGTACACATGAACCTGAATTTCCATAGTTAAAATGTAACTTGACATATTTTATGCTCAACACAGATCATTTATCCATCCAGATAGTTTTGTTGTGAGGTTAAATAAATCTGCCATAAATGTCTTCCATCAGTTCAATACTGTACCATTGTTAGGCAATGGTACACAATGTGTAGCTATTTTGTTTGTTCTGTTCAAAGCACACAAAAAATACATTCAAAGCAGCATCAGAATCCTTTGGTATTTGTAAAACCAAAAACCATTTTGTAGGAGATAGGCGGATTATTATAACTGTCAGTGTCAATACTTTTATTTATCTATTGTCTGTAAGTTGTGAGATTAAAACAATGAAGTTTCATACAGAAAACGGACCACAATGGATTTTTAAATGTTGTCTTCGTGTCATTTTTCCATAGCCAATTCAGAGAGTTTGAAAGACCTCCTCAAGTTTTGGGTTGGCTGGGTGGTCTTTCCACAACACCTCAACATTGAGGTTACCTCTGGTCTGCTGCCAAAGTCCAAGACCTGCTATGAAACCTTGCAAATTCCGGGACACCATACAGGCTCCAGCAACTTCAAAGAAGCTCTTGAAGGAGCTGTTAGTACAGCAGACACTGGATTTGGGTTTATCTAGCTACTCAAGGGACAGTTTCAAGGAGTTGTTTATCCTTTTTATGTTGCAGTGTTACATATTGACATGTTCATTTTAACCCAATGCACTTATGTAAACATAGCTATATTTACAGTTATGATTTCATTGTTAGCCAATAAGCTGCAAGAGAGTCGCAATAAGAAACAAGAAAAATGTGGTAAGGTTTTTAGCAATGTGTGAAGACCATTCTCTTTGATACATTTAAGAAATTTTAATATGTTTTTGAAATGTATTGCTGTTCTTAACATTCCTAGTGCTTCTTACAATGTTCATTTAAGGGGATTACTGATTGTACTAAAAACAAAATTTCCAAAGCACTGTTAATCTCGTTAATGTATAGCACTTGATTTGTTGAAAATGTTCTAAGAATAGCTTTAGGACTGATGTGGCATAATCCAAAGTTATGTATCCTCTGTGCATAGGGGAGAGCGGGGAACAACCTAACACATTTTGGTTTTGGCTCAATTATTTAAAAATTATTAAGTTAGATTCATCTTTTTTTTTACACAAGCAACATACACATCTCTGCTACAAATGAACACTTAAAGTTTTTTTCTAGGAGCTTCCATTTTCGTACAGTTGCACTGAAAGTGACAGAAGTGCAAATGTTACAACCTACCCCATATGCGGGGTTAATTGTAACAGACAGAGGGGTTAGTTGTAACACTTGTGTGTAACACACATAATTCAGTACTATTTTATCTGTATAGTTTGAAATTGTTTGTGCATCTGTATAGATAGATATCCATACATCCATCCCTCATCCAATCATCCTTATTTATGGATCAAAATCATGGATAGAGACATAGAAAAGGGCTGCACAGTTTTGCAAGCAATACATACATAAATAAATAAAATCATCAAATATTGTAATTGCAATTGAATTAAATTTATGTGTGGCAGCTGCATGTAAAATTATTATTATTGATAATAATAACAGTAATAATAATAAAAACGAGCTTAAAATAAAAATTTGAAGGGTTTATTGCATTAAAGCTATATTTAAAAAAAAGAAACAAGTGATCAATGCATAGTAAACTAAATTAAAAAATTAAAAAATTCCAACATTGTGTGTGAAAGTCCAACAAAGTTAAATATATAAATAAATACTCGAACCTGAAAAGTTGTGTGGCTCCCTGTTTTCATTTGATTATCATTGTACACTTGGCGGCTTAGTTGTAACACTGTGCTACATCTAACCCCGCTGTGTAAAACATATTTTAAGCCTAGCTAACAGTTGCTAGGATTTGCTGACATGTTTCAAAACGGTGCTATGTTTTAGCCAACAAGACAGTAATTAAGGCAATATAAAGTTAGATTTGGTGACGCACACACCCACCCAACTCAGAAACCGAAAAAAAAACTATGATGAAAAAATGTACTTGCATGGTGTCAAAACACTCTTTGTCCAGTATCTTCATGAAATCTTATCAAAACTTTCCACAAATTCGCGGAGACCGTCTTCTGGCAGCGAGAGAAAAAGAGCGGAAACACAACCTGCTTGATCCTGACTAACTATGTAAAAGGTCCGTGTTACATTTAACCCCGCGTTAGGTTGTGCCCCGCGCTCCCCTATGTTTAACAAGAGGTACAAAAGTAATATTAGGGTCAAGTGCCATGGAGTTCCAAGTGTCTGCAGGTTAACATTCCAAGCACATCCTGTACAAAGTAAATTAACCAATTGGTTCCTTCTCTACAGCTTAAATTTGTTTGTCTAAATATAGTCACATATTACAGTATGTGATAGAAAGAAAAACCTGCCAACTTCATATGAAGTCAATATTTTCCAAGGGAAATTCAGTAATGTGAGTGAATTTGTTTTAGATACAACACAGCATTATTGCAAACTGAGTATCTCAGGTGAGACTTTGAAAGTTCATGTTATGTAAGACTTTAATCCTAAAAGTTAACAAAATAAACATGTATTTGTTCATTTTGTATGTGATTTTTTTTATTTTGAAAGTGAATGTGAAATACAAAATCGTGGTTTCCCTGCAAGGTGAAAGTGAAGCCCCCTGGAGGGAGACAGGTACGCTCAATTTCAGTGCACCAGTTTAAAGGGCACCTATTATGACATTTAAAATGTTCCTAATAGAAAAAGCATCGTTCGTCTATCGATTCATATCAGCGACTCAGAGTCGACTTTTACTTTTGAGAGACAATAACTTTGTATACGGTGAACTTTCATATTTAAAACTTTGCAGGATGTTTTCATTCACTTAGATCTATGTTACACACTACATGAAAGGTAATTTTCAAAATTCCATAATAGGTGCCCTTTAACACGTAGGGCCGGGAAAACTTTTAAAAAATCATGAATGAATTTCTACTACCTATACTATGAACCAGTGCAAGTGGACTACATTTATAAGAAGTGATTATGGTTGAACAATTGTTAGCTTATTTGACGAAGACTGCAGAACTGCAATAACTTATGGCTAGTCAGGCTACGTAAGAAACGTCATCGTTAAGTCTCTAAGCCAATCAGTGTCACGGTTGGTAAATCCTATGTCTTCTTCTTGTCTCGTGTTTCTGTTGTTGTATGTGTGTGCGCTGATCAGAGGGGTGTGGCCGCTCATCAGCGCTCGTTCAGCAATCACACTATGGCGTTTATTTAGTCTCAAAACTCGCGCACAGGGTACAAGGGCAAAAAACAGCATACGCGCGCAGAGTGTCATACACGCGCGGGCGCGTTTCTGCACCGCGAGCGCGCACAATGCCATCTGCACTCAGAATTCTGCACCGCGAGCGCTCTGTTAGAATACGCGCGTGCGTTTCAAGTTGACTTTTGAGACTTTGGAGGCGGGGACAGTGGTGGATGACGTCACATCTCATTTGATTGGTCACTTTCAACGTCACCTTGAGTCTCCCACCTCTCTCGTTTACCCGCCGATTCTGAGGGAAGGAATCAGCCAAGATGTCTGAGAAACTTTGCAGGGGACACGTTGAGAAGGTGTCCTCTCCATCTGAGGTGGAATTGGTCTGTGGAAATTAGGACTTTTATTTTTATGATTTTCTGAATGTATGGAGACAACAGGCAGGCCTAATATATGAGTTTTGGGGGCTCTTATTTTGTAAAACAACATCAGAATGTCCTGAAACTTTGCAGGGGACACCTTGAGAAGGTGTCCTCTCCATCTGAAGTGGAATTGGTCTGTGGAAATTAGGACTTTTATTTTTATGATTTTCTGAATGTATGGAGACAATAGGTAGGCCTAATATATGAGTTTTGGGGGCTCTTATTTTGTAAAACAACATCAGAATGTCCTGAAACTTTGCAGGGGACACGTTGAGAAGGTGTCCTCTCCATCTGAGGTGGAATTGGTCTGTGCAAATTAGGACTTTTATTTTTATGATTTTCTGAATGTATGGAGACAACAGGCAGGCCTAATATATGAGTTTTGGGGGCTCTTATTTTGTAAAACAACATCAGATAGATGGATGGACGGACGGACAGACGGACGGACGGACTAACTGAAATAGCCTTCGCTGGAAGAATGGTTGACTGAATGGTTTCAGAATGGTTGACGGTCTTACCGTAATACCTAGTGTATAAGCGCATAGAGAAATATAGGGGCGGCTAGTTTGACCGCTCATTTCGAGGTGGAGGCTGGCTTGACTGCAGTGGCAGGCTGATTTATGACGCCGACGCGAAGCGGAGCTTGAATCAGCCTGAAGGGGTTGTATTCGCTATAACAACCGCCTCGCTATACATTATCCCTCTTATTACATGGCTACCTACCAAATAAATCAATAATTTGACACAAAATATTTATTGATCAAAAGGAGTTTATTGATTTTAAAACGATTGTATTGCTTCCGCTGCGTCCATGGCAACGTTCTGTTATACTTTTAGCAGCTGTTTGTTATCCAGAAATAACATACCGTATTCTACATTAGAATTCAACCAAGCCATGTAATACATTTTTTTTAATCTTCCAGTAATTTACATTTAGCGGATTTAGTAAAGGGGTAGGTATCTTTAGAAAATGCAGTAATTGGTTAATTGGTAAAATTTTTAGCATACAACCTGTGTATGCTAATTGGAAAAATGCATACACTATTTTCGTGATTGATAACTTTTAAACGATGGTTTGTGTGTGAGACATTATTAACTATACTTTGTTCTGTCTTGCAACAGCTAAGAAACCACATTCTTCAAAGGCTTTTGCACAAAATCGAACTGGGATTCAACACAACACCACTGAATTTGGATTATTTGGAATTTATTTGTCGTCAGGAGCTGTATCTATTGCAGGCCCTATCCAATCATGTTGAAGTACCTCCTGCTATCACCCAAGCTTTGCAAGAGCTATTTGACCTTGTGAGGGCACAACTGGAACATCCAGTCCCATGTTTCACGGTGGAAGTTGCTGGTGGTACCACAGGGCGGCCCAAAATTTTGATTGGAGAACAGCGCTTGCAAGAAATGCTCCATACTCAACTTCCTGTGTCTTGCATAGCCAAACTGATGGGTGTTTCAAGAAGCACAATCTTCAGGCGAATGGAAGAGTACAATCTCTCTGTCAGGAACATGTATTGTTCCATTACTGATGATGAACTTGACAGTTTGGTTGCTTCAGTGAAGAATACTTTACCAAACGCTGGCTACAGGATGGTCAGAGGGAGACTGGAGTCAATAGGCCATCGAGTTCAGTGGAGAAGAATTGCAGCCTCCATGCATAGGGTTGATTCTGTGAGCATCATCTCAAGGCTGTCAAGTCTTGGCTGTGTTGTCCGCAGAGTTTACTCTGTACCAGGACCCTTGTCTCTGGTACATGTGGACACAAACCACAAGTTAATCAGGTTTGTATTAAAGTCAAGTTTATTTGAAGGCAATTCATCTAAATTACTGGATGGCTGGGTACTTCATTTTGGATTGGGTAGTTTTCATAATACACAGTTACTTTGTTTTCATTTTATTTATGAATGTTATTTTATACCCAATTGCTTTCTAGATACAACATTGTGATATTTGGAGGAGTGGATGGTTTCTCCAGAAAGGTAACTGGCTGCTGCTGGTTTTTTACATTTTAGAAATTCCACATGTTGAACACTGGTTACACCAGCATAGACCTTGTGCCTTTGGTAAATATTCTTATGAAACATAACTTTTTTAAATAACACTCATGTAATGTCCCACCTTAAATTCATTGAAAGTCTGTAGACATAAACAGAGAGAATGTAGAGAGGCTACAATCTTCCGCAAGATGCATTGTATACAGGTTTGTGTATAAACCGCTTGAGTGCCAAAGTTTACATGATGTACCAAGGCACACAACGAACAAATTTCACAATAGAACTTGGTCAGTGTGCTATGCTTGTTGAGCATAATCATTCCTCCTGAGAAGAAGCCCAATCAGTTTTAACTTTGATGCCTTTTAATTGTTTTAAATGTTTCCTTTGTAGATCATGTACTTGAATGCAGCCACAAATAACTGTGCATCAACGGCATTTCACTTCTTCCATGAGGCAACTCAGCTGCATGGTTTACCTTCACGGTAGTGTATTTTCTAAAGCTAAAAAGCTACAGTGTCTATATTGGATGACATTTATTCATATCGGCTACTTCTTGAGGATTGTGTTCATTAATCTAAGAAGTTACAGAACCATCATCAAAAATATAAATCAGTAGTTCAATTAATTGGTATCAAAATTACTGTGATTTCAGGGTAAGAGCTGACCAGGGAGTGGAGAACGTGGACATTGCCCGGTTTATGTTCACTGTCCGTGGCACTGATCGGGGAAGCTTCATCTCGGGAAAAAGTGTGCACAACCAAAGGTACAATTCAGTTCTGACAAAGCGGCAATTTTTTCCTGATATTCATACATATCCTAATTTTATTACAGAGTACCTTTATGGTGAAGTTTGTGAGGTATGTTATTGAAATGACAAACAAAAAGAGTTGAAAGACTTCAGTCCTTGTTGCATTCATTTCCTATTTTCACTGTAAAGGTTTTTTGAAATAATCTGTAAAAAGCACTATATAAACAAAGGTGACTTGACTTGACTTTCCCCTTCAGTCGCTCACGTTCGACGTGACGTCGACGTGACGACGTTAGGGGATCACTTCAGGGAGCCCTATCAACTTCGATTATCTAAGAACAAGCCAATGAACGTTGGCGTGCGTGAACGCGTCACGCGCCCCCGCCCCGCAGCGCGGGTATAAAACAGGAAGCGGGCGCGAGCACCCACCGTCTTTCATTTCGGAGCGCGAGTTTCCTATGACTCATTGTCTGAGATTCAACGCCTTTGAAGACTTCAGGAAGATCTCTCTGTTCCAGTGTTGGTGTGACGGCGCGATCAGCGGTGGCCGCGAGCAGTGCAGCTCTCAACTGCTGTTCTTCCACCACTATTGTTTGTGTGTGTGTGTGTGTGTGTGTGTGTCCACACAGTGGCTACCCCTGGGCGCCTCAGCACTGTGAGAGTAATTTTCCTTTGTTTTTTATTTTACTAAAAGAGCAACACAAGCGGACCCTGCGTCTTTTTCAAGATGTCATTCCGCTTGTGCGTTTCTGGATGCCGTCGTTCCCTGGCGCCAGCAGATGGCCACAATAGCTGCATCTCGTGTTTGGGCATTCGGCACGCTGAAGCAGCTTTTGTGGATAGTTCATGTTCTCATTGCGGGAACATGACCATCGCAGCACTTAGATCGAGACTCGCTTACCTCAAGGGAGGTGCAGTCCCCTCGCCTATGCCCCGATCTAGTGTTTATTCTGCCCCGCAGAATAGACCTATTTCAGCGCATGACCAGGGTGATCTGAGGATTACCGTGAGGGCTTCCCCGCCGAGACAATCTCCGCGGGCCCCTCACGCCTCTCATGTGCTGTTGCCATCGGCGCCCCTTTGCGAACGGCTCGGTCCTTCTCCGGAATGACCAGTCGTTTCCTTTGGGGCACCAGCTGACGATCAGATGTCGATCGCAGCATCGGAGGGGGAGCGGTCATCTGGAGATGACGACTCGGCTGCGCTGCCCCCTTCTGGGTGTGTAGCGTTGTCCGAGCCGGATCCAGAGTGGACCGCTATGCTTTTCCGGGCCGCCGAGAAGGTTGGGCTTGTGTGGAATCCTCCACCACGTCCCGAACCTTCTCGGCTGGACGATTGGTTTCTCGGGGCGGGCCGTGCTGGTTCTCAGTGCGCCGCCCAGGTACATTCTTTCCGGAAGTGCATGAGGAGCTTTCTAGGACGTGGAAGGCACCGTATAGTGCCCGAAGCCGTCCTAGTGGCTCCTCACCCCTCGCCACCCTCGACGGCGGGGCAGCTAAGGGGTATGTGGGGATCCCCCCAGTGGAGCGGGCTGTCGCGATGCAGTTGTGTCCGGCGTCCGCCTCCTCCTGGCGGGGTGACCCACGCCTCCCGTCCAAGGCCTGTAAGTTCTCGTCCGGTCTAACGGCGAGGGCTTACAAGGCCTATGGACAGGCTGCTTCCGCTCTTCATGCCATGGCGCTCTTGCAGGTCCACCAGGCCCAGGCGCTCATGGACATGAACAAGGGTGGTCCTGACCCAGAGCTCCTCCGGGAGCTCCGTGTGGCTACCGACCTCGCCCTCCGGGCGACGAAGGAAACCGCACGTTCAGTCGGTCAGGCGATGTCCACCTTGGTGGTCTAGGAGCGCCACCTTTGGCTCAACCTGGCGGACATGAGGGACACCGATAAGTACCGGTTCCTGGATGCCCCTCTCTCCCAGGTTGGGTTGTTCGGCGACGCGGTCGAGAGCTTTGCCCAGCAGTTCTCGGCCGCACAGAAGCAGACGGAGGCCATCCGACACATCCTGCCCCGGCGGACCGCTGCTGCTCCCTCCCGCCCGCCGGCCGCAGCTCCTCCGTCTACTCGTCGCCGAGGTCGGCCTCCTGCGGCGTCCTCCGCTCCCGCTAAGCCCCAGCAGCAGCCATCATCCAGGCCTCAGCGGGCAGCAAGCCGCAGGAAGTCGACCCCGCCCGTCCAGGCCGCTGCCAAGCCAGGAGGCAAGCGCCGGTGCAAACATCCCTGAGACGGGCGGCCCGGAGGTGGATCAAGTTGCTCTTCAGGAGATGGCGGCCGTGCCACTCCTTCCCCCGGTGGAGGGCCGGGTGGAGAATCCTTTGTTTCCTTTTCTTTTTGTTCCGCCACTGACCCACGGGTACCACCTTTTCAAAGAAAGAGCAATTTCTGAAACCTCTGGGCCCCAAGAGGGCGCGCTTGGCAGTCGACGACGCTATGCCTTGTCACTCCCGAGCCCCTCTTCCATCGCCAGCGGGCAGCAGTGGCTGTGTCCTGGACGCACTGTCGCCTCCGCACACTCACTCTGCCCTCCGACGGAAGCAGGTACGTCTTGCACCACACGTTCAGACCCCACTCCGGGCCGCTATGCCGCCCGAGTTGGGTCCCTGCATTCCGTCACGCTGCCCCACTCCGGGTACGTCTGTGGTGCCGTTGGTCCCGCTTGCTCGGTCTCTGGGAGCTTGGCTAACGCTTCCCAGTCCGTCTCGCTGGCTCATCCGTACTGTCAGACTCGGCTATGCGATTCAGTTCGCCCGGCGCCCCCCTGTTTTCAGGGGCATCCTGTTCACCCGTGTTCTGGCGGACAGTGCCCCTGTTCTCAGAGCGGAGATTGCAGTCCTACTGGTGAAGGATGCAATCGAGCCGGTCCCTCCAGCCGATATGAAGACCGGCTTCTACAGCCCGTACTTCATTGTACCCAAGAAAGGAGGTGGGTTACGGCCAATCTTGGACCTGCGCGTCCTGAATCGGTCCCTTCACAGGCTGCCGTTCAAGATGCTTACGCAGAAACGCATTTTCAAATGCATCCGTCCCCAAGATTGGTTTGCAGCCATCGACCTGAAGGACGCGTACTTTCATGTCTCAATTCTCCCTCGACACAGACCGTTTCTTCGCTTTGCGTTCGAGGGGAGGGCATATCAGTACAAAGTCTTACCCTTCGGGCTGGCCCTGTCGCCCCGCGTCTTCACGAAAGTTGCGGAGGCGGCCATTGCTCCCATGTGCGAGCGTGGTGTTCGCATTCTCAACTATCTCGACGACTGGCTTATTCTCGCCCAGTCGAGGGAGCAGTTGTGCGAACACAGGGATTTGGTGCTCAGTCACCTCAGCCACCTAGGGCTTCGGGTCAACTGGGAGAAGAGCAAACTCACCCCCGGGCAGAGGATCTCTTTTCTCGGTATGGAGTTGGACTCGATCAACATGACAGCGCGTCTCACCGAGGCCCGCGTCCAGTCAGTGTTGAACTGCGTGAGTACGCTCAGAAGCAGAACAGCGGCACCACTGAAATTATTTCAGAGGCTCCTGGGGCATATGGCATCTGCAGCCGCGGTAACGCCGCTCGGATTGCTTCATATGAGACCGCTCCAACACTGGCTCCACGATCGAGTCCCGAGATGGGCGTGGCAGAGCGGCTCGTGCCGGGTTCCAGTGACCCCGCACTGTCGCCAAACTCTCAGCTTGTGGTCGGACCCTTCGTTCCTGCGGGCAGGTGTTCCCCTAGAACAAGTGTCCAGGCACTCTGTGGTCTCCACGGATGCCTCTATCACTGGCTGGGGGGCCACGTAAAACGGGCATGCAGCTTCAGGTCTGTGGACGGGGCCTCAACTGCATTGGCACATCAACTGCCTCGAGTTGTTAGCAGTACATCTTGCGCTGGGCCGCTTCAAAACGTCGCTACAAGGCAAGCATGTACTGGTCCGTACGGACAACACTGCGACCGTTGCGTACATCAACGGTCAGGGTGGTCTACGCTCCCGCCGCATGTCACAACTCGCCCGCCATCTCCTCCTTTGGAGTCAGAAGCATCTGAGGTCGCTTCGTGCCGTTTACATTCCGGGCCTGCTCAACCGTGCAGCCGACGAGCTTTCACGGCAGCAGGTGCTACCGGGAGAATGGCGACTCCATCCCCAGGTGGTCCAGCTGATTTTCAGGCGCTTCGGGACCGCACAGATAGATCTGTTTGCCGCCCCGGACACGTCTCACTGCCAGTTGTTCTATTCCCTGACCGAGGGGACCCTCGGCACGGATGCTCTGCCACACAGCTGGCCCCGGAGTCTTCGCAAGTATGCGCTTCCCCCAGTGAGCCTTCTGGCACAGACCTTGTGCAAAGTCAGGGAGGACGAGGAGCAGGTCTTGTTAGTTGCGCCATATTGGCCCAACCGGACCTGGTTCCCGGAACTAGTGCTCCTCGCGACAGCCCCTCCCTGGCCCATCCCTCTGAGAGAGGACCTGCTCTCTCAGAGATGGGGCACCCTGTGGCACCCGCGTCCAGACCTCTGGAAGCTCCATGTCTGGTTCCTGGACGGGACGCGGAGGTTCTAGGTGACCTACCCCCAGCGGTAGTTGACACCATCACTTCTGCTAGAGCCCCCTCTACGAGGCGCCTCTATGCGTTGAAGTGGAACCTATTCGTTGAATGGTGTTCTTCTCACGAGGAGAACCCCCGATCATGCTCGATCAGAGCCGTGCTTTCCTTCCTGCAAGATGGGTTGGAGCGAAGGCTGTCTCCCTCCACCCTTAAAGTGTACGTTGCCGCTATTGCCGCACATCACGATGCAGTTGATGGTAAGTCCTTGGGGAAGCACGACCTGATCGTTAGGTTCCTGAGGGGAGCGAGGAGACTGAATCCTCCTCGCCCGCTCTCTATACTCTCTTGGGATTTGTCTCTGGTCCTTTCGGCTCTTCAGAGACCACCCTTTGAGCCTCTGCAATTGGCTGAGTTAAAAATCCTGCCCTGTAAGACAGTTCTCCTGGTTGCATTGGCCTCTATCAAGAGGGTAGGGGACCTACATGCATTTTCGGTCGACGAATCGTGCCTGGAATTCGGCCCGGATAACTCTCACGTGATCCTGAGACCCCGGCCCGGATACGTGCCCAAGGTTCCTACTACTCCCTTCCGGGACCAGGTGGTGAACCTGCAAGCGCTGCCTTTGGAGGAGGCAGACCCAGCCCTGGCTTTTCTCTGTCCCGTCCGCGCTCTGCGTTTGTACGTGGACAGAACGCAAAGCCTCAGGACCTTAGACCAGCTCTTCGTCTGTTACGGAGGCCAGCAGAAGGGAAAGGCTGTCTCCAAGCAGAGGATGGCCCACTGGATAGTGGATGCTATCGCCTTGGCTTACGAAGCCCAAGGCGTGCCTTGCCCGCCTGGGTTGAGAGCCCACTCCACTAGGAGTGTCGCTTCTTCTTGGGCGCTGGCACACGGCGCCTCGCTGACAGATATCTGTAGAGCTGCGGGCTGGGCGACACCTAACACGTTCGCTAGATTCTATAGCTTACGTGTTGAGCCGGTTTCTTCCTGTGTGCTCGCTTCAACCAGCCGGTAACACCGAAGTTTCCGCTCTAGTGTCGGCTTGCTGCGCCACTCCCCTCTACGGAGCGGATACGTGCGCTCTTTGCTCCAGTCGAGTTCCCCCCCAGGCGAACCCTGTGAGTTCCTCCACACCCCTTCGGCAGTTGGACGTTGCGGAGCGTCCGACGCCAGGCCTAGTGCTCGTATGCTTGTGTAACTTGTGCTAGGCTGGGTTCCGTATGTGTGATCCCTGTGGCGATCCCATATGAGTATTTTCCACGATCAGCTCCCTGCGGTGAGCCCGTGTCTTTCCCTTGGCAGAGCTCGCTCTGCTGTCACTGTCTGGTGTAGCCTCCCCCTCCTTAGGTGGAGCCACCCCAGTGACATTCCATATGTTGCACTGCCCCAACCGGCCAGTCCATATGTGTATTCTCCACATGGTACCTCCCTTCGGGCAGGATGTGGCTCCGCAGCGTCCCTCTCCCCTGGAGAGGCACGCTTCCCAGTGTTATTCAAGAGTTCACTGCGTGGGTATGTGGAACAGCAGGTTCTCCCTCTACGCAGGTCTTCCGCCCCAGCATGGGGGGGTCTGAGAGTCTTGCGTAGGGCACTGGAAGTGGCAGCAACCGTTGGCGCTTTCCATGGGATCCCCTAACGTCGTCACGTCGACGTCACGCCGAACGTGAGCGACTGAAGGGGAACGTCTCGGTTACTGATGTAACCATCGTTCCCCGAAGGAGGAACCGCCGCCACAGTTGCTGACCATCGCTGTACGGCCGTCACTAAACTCGGCTCCTCAGTGAAAAACGGTGGGTGCTCGCGCCCGCTTCCTGTTTTATACCCGCGCTGCGGGGCGGGGGCGCGTGACGCGTTCACGCACGCCAACGTTCATTGGCTTGTTCTTAGATAATCGAAGTTGATAGGGCTCCCTGAAGTGATCCCCTAACGTCGTCACGTCGACGTCACGTCTCCCGTTCCCTCCTTCGGGGAACGAGGGTTACATCAGTAACCGAGACGTTAAGTACTGCTTGCCTTTAAAGGAATAGTTCATCCAAAAATTTCAATTTTGTCATCAATTCACCCTCAAGTTGTTCCAGACCTGTATGAATTTCTTTATTCTACTGAACACCGTTAGATATTTTGAAGAATGTTGGTAACCAAACAG
The DNA here is from genome assembly GCA_030578255.1 of Tiaroga cobitis. Classification (NCBI taxonomy): domain Eukaryota; kingdom Metazoa; phylum Chordata; class Actinopteri; order Cypriniformes; family Leuciscidae; genus Tiaroga; species Tiaroga cobitis. Next base: position 45,280,554 of record CM060613.1, on the reverse strand, counting down.
TTGATTGACCCCATTGACTTGCATAGTTTTTTTATTTTTATTTATTGTTTTCTTTGTTCAGCAGAAGAAAGAAATTCATACAGGTTTGGAACAACTTCAGGGTGAATAGATGACAACATTTTCATTTTTTGGGTGAACTATTCCTTTAAGTAACGCTTCTGCACCTGTCTTGTTCTCCTAAAATAAGGTTAAATACAACAGATTTGTTTACTACAATCTTGTATTAGTAGTGGAATAATTAAACCTAATATCAATGATGTATTTGATGCTCAAAGACCAAGTTAAATAGTATAAAATACTCATAACCATTTAACGCATCTTGGCACATGACTACGAAATTACATAATAGAACTTGAGTAATCTGGTAAATGTCTTATGCATTGTTTTTATTGTTAACCAGAAACCGTAACATTTTACTTGTCACCCACGTATTCCCTTTAAACTACTATTATTGACGCCACATTTCTATAATAAAAGTTCCTTACATACAGTATATATGGTTTTAACACTTCCAAGATTGCGGCTAGCCAGGTGAGACATGGCGCAAAACAATTACACCATATTATGCACCAACATAGTTTTTATATTAGAACTGTAATGCCTGCTTGCCTTTGACACGTTGTGTTTTCTTACACTGTACTCAAGATATTTTTTTTCAAACCTCCGTAGGATAGAGCGCTTATGGCGAGATGTGTGGATCTCAGTATCATCAAAGTACTACAATCTTCTGCACTCCCTTGAAGAAGATGACCTCTTGGACATTTCATGTACAGATGACATCTTCTGTGTGCATTATGCAATTCTTCCAAGACTCAAAAGAGACTTGGAGATATTCACTGAAGGCTGGAACCACCATCCACTCCGTACTGAGGGAAACCGGAGTCCGATACAGATTTGGGAAATTGCACGGATGCTAAACACTAATGTACATTCAGAGAACGTTGCAGTAAGTTTTTCTTTTTCTCAACGGTGTGGGTGTTTCTAGATAATAAAAAAAAAAATGTATAGTACTAAATACATGTTTTTAGAAAAAAAGATATAAGACTTGGGACCAGATTCACTTACAGCTTGCACCAGCGCAAACCCTTTTGTAGTTTAAAAACTATAGGATTTACTAGGATTAGCGATGGACAGTTAATTTTGCGGGTGACATTTTTATATGTGCATTTGTTTCCCTGCCAGACCACTACATTTAAGGGTAGAGAGTAAATTAATCATGCGGCCTGATTTACTAAGGTTTGTAAAAAGGTAGTTACTTTGGCAAAGCTCTGATTTGTTTTGATGCATTCATAGGACCTTCAAGAGCCAGACATTGACTGGGACTCCGCTGTTGACTTTGATGGCCCTGACTCAGAAACTGGTGTTATAGTGCCTGAATACGAGTGCCCTCTGACTGAAGAGGAGATGACGGAACTCCAAACTTTGGTTGATCCAGCTGATCCAAACATTACTGATGAACAGCTATACATTCTCTGCTATCAACACATAAAACGGCTGCGAACACACAATTAACCTCTTCAGCTCTGATATTCCCATCATTGGATTTATTATTGCAAACACATGTTGCATTAGTTAAATAGAGGACCTAAACATCACATACGTGCTAAGGAACTTTGCATTAGCAGTCTTTAAGTTTGTCTGTGTTTGAACAAAAGCTTTGTCATGTATTTAAAACACTTTTTAATTTTTTGCACAATAATTTCAATACATTTAACATGTAGATATTTGGAATTCATGTATTTAAAATGCTTCTGAATTAAAAAAAAAAGGTGTAATGATCCGTTAGAATGATGTGGAAAGCATCAGAAAAGTAAGAAAATGTATAAACACTCCTTAAAACTAATAAAGTACAACTAAAAACTACAAGGTTTTGTTTATGAATCTTTACCCCAAAATTAATTATTTTAATTATTAATTATATAATCATTAATTATTCACCCTCATGTCACTCCAAACCCTTAAGACTTTCGTTCATCTTTGGAACATAAATTAAGTACTTTTGATGAAATCTGTTAGCTTTTTGATCCTCCATTGACAGCTATGAAAGCCCCAGAAAAGGAAGTACAAAATAATACATGTGACATGTTTAAAGGGATAGTTCACCCAAAAATTGACTTCACTTACTCACCCTCAAGTTGTTCCTAATCCGTACAAGATTCAGTCTTTTGCTGAACACAAAGTTATTTTGAAGAATGTTGTTAACCAGACAGTTAACGGCACCCATTAACTTCCTTATAAGAATACTATAAAAGTCAATGGCTATTGTCAACTGTCTGGTTAACAACATTCTTCAACATGTATTATTTTGTGTTCGGCAATAGACAAACTTGGACAAGTTTCAAACAACTTGAGGGTGAGTAAATGATGACAATTTTTGGGTGAAATATCCCTTTTACCTCAATTTTATGGAGCAACGTGGATCCATCTACGTCACAAAATAATAATTTCCAATGTGTTCACAAGAGCACAACGGATGCATGTTTTGACATGAAAATAGATGTTGGAGATATTTTGTAAACGATGAGGTAAATTATGTTTTTTGCACAAAAGTACTTGCGCCGATTCATAAAATTAAGGTTTAATAAATCACTGGAGACACATGGATTAAGTTAATGATGTCTTTACTACCTTTCTGGGGCGTGAAAGTGATAGTTGTGTTGACTGTCTATGGAGGGACAGAAATTTTATCAATCTTATCAAAAAGGTCTTCCATTTGTGTTCTGAAGATAAATGAAAGTCTTACAGGTTTGGAACAACATGAGGGTGGGTAATAAATTACAGAATTTTTGTGTGAATTAACCCTTTAAAAATTGTTCTGGAACTTTATAGAAATCAATTTTATCATTGGTAACCTTCTTTATAATAGACCTGAACAATGAGATGGGGAATTCTCCAACTCACTTCCTTTCTAACAGCGGCCAAATTCATACCCATGGACAATGGCTTGAGAGATGACACTTTTGAACTCTGCATAAGTCGTCAGGTGTGTAACAGGGAATGTCACTGAGCGGGAACAAGAATTAACCACAGGATAGCAGATGCTATGTGTACCATAGCGCACATGACAGTCATGGTCAAATTCCATGGTAATTTTGAAATTTTCACGGTCTGCATGAATTAGTGGAACATGAGCCTGTCCTGTCAGCCACTGGCAGAACCTGCCAACATTAATGTTCATGTCATTGATGCGTGTTTCTGCCTTAACATCTTCATCATCACGCTTCTCTTCAGGCATGTCTCCTATGTTGCCCTCTTCTGAAAAGGTGATAAAAAAAATCATTGTTAACGAAGTATATTTAAAAGCATCGTAACTTGCCAATATAAGATAATCAAGTTATAGTTCCTTGTTTGCCATGAAACAGAAAAGCATTACTTCTATTACAAAGTAAAATATAGAATAGGCTGATATCACTCATGTCTCTGTATGAGACAGATTGCAACAATTAGATAGATTACCTAGATTTAAAGAGCGACGCTCCTGTGCATGAGCGACTGAGAATGAGCATGCCTTGAGTTTGAGAAAAGTTGCAAGTGTGTTTTTTTCCGCTCACATGCGATAGGGGGGTGAAAACGACCACCATTCAACCCGAAAAGAGTAATATAACCATTCCAATGACTCCGAAGCTGTTCGGTTGATGTAAAAAACCTGCATAGTTCACCTTTAAGACTAACACATAAACTAGCTTCTTATTGTATATAATAAAAGTGCATCTTTTTTTTACAGCAGTAAATACTGTAATACAGAGTAGAACAACTATCTGCATTAGAAACAATTAGCAAAGAATAAATTATTTTTTCTAAGAAAAAATCCACAATTAAGGCAACAGGATTACAACTTTATATAGGCCTATATGACAGTTTGGGGGACTTTGGATTGTTTGTTTTGCATCAGCATTTCCTCAGAGCTCTGACTTAATAATTATCATCATGAAGCTCTGGTAGCTCTGAGTAACTGGAGATATGTTCACCTGAAACAAGTATAGGCCTACAGGTCTTTATTTTCCAGATTATTCCCACAGCCTGCTTTCTTTCATGGCATGATTAATTTTATTAAAACATAGAATTAACTCTGGAAAGATAGTTGTGATATGACGTGACATAAGGGCAGCCCTGCTAGTAGTTACACCGTGTCCCTTAATCATGAAGATTATTTTTTCTTTATATCGGCCACGCACACTCACGAACGGACTGAACGCTGTGTTGTGTGTGTGCATGCGACCAGTCGCGTGTGATGATCGTTTTTTGACAAAAGTCTGGATGTCATATTTGGCGCATGCACCCTCGCGCAGCGGCACTGCAGGAGAGAGTGAGATGCGCCTGTGGTCTGGATTCTCCTGCTATTAATAAAGATCGCTATATCATCACATTAAATTGATAATTAAGGGCAGACTAAAACACCCCTCAGTCCGACAGCCAGTCCGCGAGTTTAATCTCCGCGTGTCTAATGTTGTTCAAGAGGATTCACGAATGGACCAATGAGCAAACACTAGACTAGGTAGTACTCATGGGAGTTGTAGTGTTATAGTGTCAAATGCAATTCGTTTGTTATGTCAGATGTCTTTTGACAAGACTACAATTTTTCAACACGCCAAAGTGGCTAGTGGGAGTGACTGTGTTACACGCCACGCGTGAAATCCACCCGCATTTGGCGGGTTGGCGGGTGTTAATGTCAAGCCCTGGTTGTCATCCAGTCTCTTTGTGAGAGAGAGAGAGAGAGAGAGAGAGAGAGAGAGAGAGAGAGAGAGAGACGAGGAAAACAAACAAGGATGCAAATGGAAATGATCGTGTCCGGAAAAATGATCGAGCTCATTTTTTTTTATCATGCGATTAATCGATTTATCAACTATCGCGACAGGCCTACAAATTATTCACCTTCATCCTCCATGTCCTGTACAAAGTCCTGCAGAAAGTTGACCACTCTGGACTCTCTCTGAAGCCTCATTGTACCATTTTCACTGAAGATGGGTGAAAGTGACTTTACTAGAAAATCAGCATCCACCTGAAGTTTGCAAAAAAGAAGAAAGTCATCCAATGAAAAAAAAATAATTTTCAATGCCGATTTTATAATGGATTGTATTTTTATTGCTTGCCTTGCAAAATGATCCTGGAACAAACAGCTGTCTGCAGATGTCCACTTCTTGCTGGACCAAGCTGAGGAGCCCATACAGTTTCATTCCAGAGCAGGTTTGTTGCAGCATGGGAAGTAACCTCACTGTAACACCACTGCATAAAAAAATTTGGGGGTGGTCCATCCTGTGTGATGCTGACAGCAAATATTTCCCCAATAGTCCTGCAATCCAACAAAAATATTACTGCACATTGGGTAGCAATATCAGAATCAGTGGGTAGTGAGGTTGCTTTTGAGAGAAAAGTACAATAATCTGAAACATGTCTTGTATATGGGGTTTAACATATTGTGGCACAAAATCGTGACATGAGGATATCGTTATACCCCTACTTGTATGAAAAACTCATTACATATAGTCCATCTTTTTGAAACAACAGAATTGTTGTAATGCAAGTATCTGTGTGCATGTGAACAGTCAGTGTGAAATGCTTGGCTAACATGGATTCGGTATATAGAAGTGTTACTATATAATTTCACTTTTTTATTTACATTTTTATAACCTACTTGAAGTTGTGTTTGTCCATGTCCGTCATTGAATACTTTGGGTTTTTGCCGTTATCCCCTCCCTCAAAGAACCGCTTCTCTATTCCTGCCATCATTTCTTTTTAGAATATGAAATAGAGAACATAAAAAAAATGCATCATTCGTTCAGCTCTTTGGTAGATAACAAACTAAAAAAGCCATACCGGTTAAAAATTCCTTCCTCAGAGCCCCATTGTCAATGCCAGCTTCTCCAATAAAAGAAACTCTAAGGGGATTTTTTGGTGAAGATTTTTTCTGTCGCTGCCACTGTTTTAAGCCTCTTTCAAGCATCTGATCCCTTGTAACACAAATGCTGAAGATGCTGGTTTCATCTATCCGTTCAGTAAGGGTTTTGATGACATCTGCAATGCTTAACATTGGGAAAGAAAAAAATAGGAGTTATGGAAATTTCATGTCATAAATGTAAAATTAACATTCTGAAGAAAGTTTTGTTTTGAAAGTACCTTTTAATCTCTTGATGTGCCTTAAATAGTTTTCGAGGCAATTTCTCTGTTCTGTCTGTTCCATCGGTTTCTTTATCTAAGTTGATGGTCTCTGTTTCATCATAAGATCTGTTGGAATACATGCTTTAGTCATACTAAAAGATTGAGATACAGTCTGTATTTCAACAGGATAAAACAACTGTTTGATACTTGAAATTATGCTACAGAAAATGATGAGATGAAAATGAGAAGACTGAGAAATACCTTTCACCACAGATGCTTTCATGGATTTCCACAAAGTCACTGGGGTACAATCGCTCACAAATTGGACAGGCCGTCTAAAATGTAGCCCAATATTAATAAAAAACATATGTCAGACTTTATATTTGAGTTTCTAACAGACAGACTTACTGTCACAGACAAGTCAATGTTGGGAGTGTCATCCGGAGAGTTGTCAATGGATAATGTCAATGGCATAATGTCAGTGGCAAGACTGGTTGATGGCAGGTCCTCATTATCTAGTGACCCCGGGAAATGTTCAGTCTGCAAGAAAAACAAATAAACAAACATATTAGCCAAAGGACAAAGTACATTGATCTGGTTAATTCATTTATTTAGAGCAATTGTTATGGGTAAAATATTCCTGCCTGTTCATCAGAGTCAGTTGAGACCTTCACTGTCTCACAAGATACCACATGTGCGGCTAATAACTGGACTGGCATGTTTTCTAAACAGGAATGGCATGTTGCTTTTGCCATTTTTTCGAACTCCTTTGAAGAGTAAGGAAGGGGTGTCAAATCAAGTGCTCCTTGCACTGGTACTATGAACAGTGTTGACTTCCCACGTGTAACTGAATTTAGATAAACATCCGAATATCCTTCTGCTTCAGGGGGCACAATGCACAATTTCCTTTGTCCCCCTACAAGAAAAAAATAAAAAAATATTGTACAATTTCAAGTAAAGTAAATTTGCTAATAGACAAAGTACATAAAGATAAGAAGATTCATCATCTTACCAACAGCCTTGTACAACATCCATGCCCCTTTCAAATCAGCCATTTTAGTGTATGTCTCCTCAAGTTTTGTGGACAGCTGTGTATAATTAATATACGTTTTTTATTAAAGAAAAACCTATGTATAATGTCCACCAAGCACAGATAACACAAAATTCGGTGGGACACACTGGATTCCGGACATCAAGTTCTTGGAAATAGATTACATAACGTTTTAAAATATTTGCAATCAGACTACAGTTACTTTTTTGATTACAGGATTACATATAATTAACAAAATGGCAATGAATTAATCATAATTTATTGAATCACCCTAATTTTTCTTGTTATCTTTTTAAATTGTAAAAAGTCACAGTTAAACAGCTAAACAACAAGTGGACGGGGGAGGGTGAGATGCAGAGGAGAACTGGCTTTTTTTTTATGTCCGAACAGGTGCATGGGTGGAGTGGACCTATCTGATGCCCTAATAAGTTACTACAAAGTCATCCACAAGACCCAGAAGTGGTGTAAGACATTTTTAGGAGTCTTATGCTACGTTCACACCGGACGCGAATAGCGCGTCAAATTCGTGCCTACCGCGTCTAGTTATACGCTTGACCACTTTGAACCCATTCGCGCGTCAAGAGCGAAATTGACGCGCGTAAAAAACAAAACTTTGAAGTGAAATTTACGCGCGTCAGAATCGAAACCCGTTGGCGGCCATCTTTTTTTATGTTGATCGAGCATTCATCGAGAGAGTCACCGCTCTGTATTTGCTCTGAATAGCATATATTCTGAATACGAGAGCAGAACGGCGACGTAGGGGTCATCGTCGCCGTATTTGTGTCCACCAGACCCTTCAAAGGCGAACCCAGTGTGGCGAGTTTCACCATTTGCTCGCTCCAGGAGCTGCGCCTGGATGACGGCCGCTGTCAGCGGTACTTCCGCCTGTCCCGCGCCCAGCTTGATGATCTGTTGTCCCGCATCGGAGCGAGGATCACCCTCGCCCTCATCCACCTAATCTGTCATTTATTTTTGTTTTGATGATAAATGGAGCCAGCCTCCAAAAGTGATTAATCTGTCCTGTGATTTTTACTCTCTCTCACACATCACTGTCCAGACACGAATGTTGGTTGTCTTTACATTATAATAATATTTCATATAGGCCTAATCTAGATATGGAATAAATAGCATTCAATACAAAATGAATATGTCTCATAGGCCTATATTGAAATCAAGTTTTATGTGATAAAATATTTGCTTTGTTGTGCATTAGAACTACATTAGAACCACCGTCGAATTACAAAATAATTTATTGAAGCATCCAGATACTTCACCACGTGACAGCAGCAAGCAGCTAGGCTCCTGATTGGTTAACGCGGCGCGAATTGACGCAGAAGTTCAGATTTTTCAACTCGGGCGGCAGACGCGAATTCGCGTCAAACGCGTGAATGCACAAAATGCACAATTCGCGCGTAACGCGCGTCACTCGCCAGACGCTCAATTCGCGCCATTCACGCGAATTTGACGCGCGAATGAAGCTGCGTTCACACTACACGCGACTTTGTCGCTGCAGGTCGCCAGTGGCTGCGCTGGAGGCCGTTCCCACTAACTGGTTGCCTAGTAATGTTTGTGAGTGACATTCACGGATGTTACTCTATTCTAGACAACAAACACGTTTTACTGCCGCTACAAACAAATATTTTGGAAGGAAAAGTCTAAATATAAATGGGATCAGTACATAAAATGCATAATATTAAAGATGAACGAGAAACAGTGAGTGCTCTTTGCCATCGCGGCTATTTAACTGCAGCAAACGGGCAAATACCGGTCTATCTGGGTTCCCGAAACCATTCTGTCATGGAGTCAGTACAGTGAACACCACTGTATGTACACGGAGATATATCATAAGTTATAGGACAGTTTCTGACGCCTAAAATGAGCTTCTTGTTCAACTTGCCTCGGTCAGACTCGGCACTGAAGAGTGACGCACTCCACTGACTTCACTCCTATTGGTTGTCGCTCGCGAAAATCGCTCTTCATTTGCATAAAGTTAAACATTTCTCAACTTTGTCGCGTCGCTGGACACGCCCCACCGGTCGCCACCGGTCGCTGTCGCGCGTGTTGCCGGAAGTCGCCCGCTCACCATTGAAATGAATGGTATCGCGTCGCTTGGTCGCGTGTAGTGTGAACGGGGCTTGAGGCGTATTCGCATCTACCGCGCCGCGCTCTACGCCTCATTCGCGCCGCAGGAATTTTTTACGCGCGTAAAGGGGCTTTCACACAGGACGCGGAATGCGCTGCGCTGCGCTGCGCTGCGCTGGCCGCTGGGTTCAGCGTTGCCCTTCAGATACAACGATTTGCGCTGCGCTATGCCAGAGCAAAGTAGGCGGAGTTTTCAAAAACCTTTTAAGCGGGAGTTCTATTTATTTTGATTGTTGTTCCTCCTTTTGGTCAGCAGTAAACTATGTATCTGTCCCGTGCTAAGAAGCGAGCGATAGCACTAGTCCTGCTAATGAGAAGAAGAGAGAGAGCAGCAAGTAAGAAGAGGTTGTGGGTGCATGAAACCCTCAGGTCCAGAGAACAGTTTGGGGAATTCAGGCTTGACCGGTTCCAGGTGTACTTTCGGCTCATTAGGGAGCAGTTCAACAGTTTGCTGGGCAGAGTCGGACCTAGAATCTCAAGGATCCATACAAGCTACAGAGAGCCAATTTCTTCAACAGAGCGTCTGGCAATTTGTCTGAGGTGGGTGATTTATATTAAAATAAAATTTCATTACATTAGTTTCTTAATTGGAGGTGGTTAAAAGTGTTGCTGTTTTAATTGTAGGCTACTGATTATATTTATATATAGATTATGATTATACTCCAGTTATATTTTAATGAACATTATAATGTCATTAATTTCAGATACCTGGCAACTGGTGACTCCTACACCACCATTGCTTCTAGTTACAGAGTGGGCATCTCCACTGTGGCAGGCATTGTGCCAGAGGTGTCCAAGGCCATTTGGGATAGCCTGGTGGATGAGTTTCTGCCTGTACCAAAGACTGCTGATTGGCAGGAGATCGCCATTGGCTTCAAGGAGAGGTGGAACTTCCCCAACTGTGTGGGTGCAATGGATGGGAAGCATGTGGTAATCCAGGCACCACATAATTCAGGCTCCCAGTATTTTAACTACAAGGGAACATACTCTGTTGTACTTCTGGCGGTTGTGGATGCAAGGTATCTTTTTAGGGTAGTGGATGTTGGAGCTTTTGGTCGGAACAGTGACGGGGGGACCCTTGCTGCCTCAGTTTTTGGACAAGCACTGCGGGAAGAGAAGCTCCATCTCCCAGAAGATGCTCCTCTCCCAGGTGCTGATCACCTGGGCCCTATGCCTCATGTCTTTGTGGGTGATGAGGCTTTTTCCCTCAGGTAAGTTATATTGATTATATATATATATATATGAATATAGATTATACATATATATTTCTAGATTATACATACATACATATACACGCACACATTTGTGTATATGTGTGTATGTATAATCTAATATATATGTATTATATATCTATCTATCTATCCATATATATATACTGTATATATATATATATTTATAATTACATTTTAAATGTTTTATTATTGGTTTATATTCGAATGTAGCCTGTATCTATAAATGTCTTTTTTTCTTCTCACTTTATTACAAGGAGGAATGTGCTGAGGCCCTATCCTGGAAGAAACCTCTCCCAACCAAAGAGGATCTTCAACTACCGCCTTTCACGAGCCAGAAGAGTAGTTGAGAATGCCTTTGGGATTCTTGCTGCACAATGGAGAATCTACCACCGGGTGATTGGAGTGAGCTCTGCAAATGTGGATGCTATTGTGAAAGCAACAGTGGTCCTTCATAATTTCCAGAGGTGGAACTCCACAGTAGAAGCTCCTGTCCCACAGGAAGAACATCACATCCCTGCACTTACACGTGCAAGGAGAGTGGGCACCAACAACTCCACCCAAGAGGCCATAGCTGTACGAGAATCCTTTAACAGCTACTTTTCCTCTGCTGCTGGTGAAGTGCCCTGGCAACACAACATAGACTGATGTGCTCACCCGTCGTCTCTGCACCCCTCGCCTGCTGCTGCTTTTCATCTTCAACATAACACAAAGGCTCTTTTAAGAGCCACTCACTTATTTTAAACTGCAACATCTGAATAAAAACACAAATCATGAACTCAGTTCTTTTTTAGAATAACACATTTATTCAAACATTACAGCTGACACTAAGGAACAAATTATATATATATACATATATATACATAAAACATCTAAATCTAAATCAAAACACGAATCATAAACTCAGTTCTTTTTAGAATAACACATTTATTCAAACATTACAGCTGACACTAAGAAACAAATTATATATATATATATATATACATATAACATCTAAATCTAAATCAAAACACGAATCATGAGCTCAGTTCTTTTTTAGAATAACACATTTATTCAAACATTAAGTTGACACTAAGGAACAAATTATATATATATATATATATATACATATAACATCTAAATCTAAATCAAAACACGAATCATGAGCTCAGTTCTTTTTTAGAATAACACATTTATTCAAACATTAAGTTGACACTAAGGAACAAATTATATATATACATATATATACATATAACATCTAAATCTAAATCATCTAAATCAAAACACGAATCATGAGCTCAGTTCTTATATATATATCAAGAATTTAGATCTCAGGAAAACTCAGCCCTGTGTAAAGTAGTCAAGAACTCGATTTCAACTTGACTCCTTTTTTCTCGTGATAGGTTTCTGAGACGTGGTGCCAGACTCAAAAGAAAAAGCTCCTCCTCATCTGAAGCCTGATTGAGAACACTCATCAACTGATTCTCAAACTCATCATTCTGCCCCTTCCTTTTTTTGTTCCTCATTGATCCCTGTGGTGCTGGCATAGCCCGTGGAGTGCTGGGTGCTGCAGGGACATGGGATACATGAGGTGCTGAGGTAGATGGGGGCTCCCAGGATACACCAGGAGGGTCAGACAGAGTCTCAGAAGACTCAGAAGCCAGAACTACAGGCGTAGACAGGCACCTGGGAGCTACATCAGTCAGGAAAAGGGTAAAGGTTTCAGTTGGGGCATCAGGTGGTGGGGCATCAGGTGGTGGGGCGTCAGGTGGTGGGGCGTCAGGTGGTGGGGCGTCAGGTGGTGATGACTGAACAGCCAGGGGTGATGAGATAACCTGGGAGCTAGCTGATCTCTCCTCTAGGGGTGGGACATTGGATGATGTGGCCCTCTCTCTGACATGAGGCTCCAAGAAACTCATTATGGAGAAATACCTCCATGTGGTCTTTTGTTCTGCCCCTGCACCACTCTTCTTCTCCCTCATAGTCTTTCTCTCCTTTATAAATCTGTCCCTGAGATTTTTCCATCGCTTTTTACACTCATCCTCTAAATAAGTTGGGAAAATGTTTTGTCTTTTTTAATAACACATTTGAAAACTATACCTCTCCCCCACGTGAGAAAATTGAACAGGTGTAACGTTAGGTGTCATGGGGGACGTGCATACGTTCTATGTATAACAGTTGTATTAGACAGGTCTATTAAACAGATCGTAAACTAATAAACAGAGAATGCGAGCACTATGTGCTCAGGCTCTCTGGCGTTCTCAGCGCGTCAAAAATTAAAGGTCCGCCGCTCATATTGCCCATCTATAACAAGCTACCTGATATATTTATATATATATATATATATATATATATATATATATACACACACACATATATAACATCGAAATCAACACACGAATCATGAGCTCAGTTCTTTTTTAGAATAAAACATTTATTCAAACATTAAAGCTGACACAAAGGAACAAATTATATATATATTAAAACACACCTGACATGCCAACTTGAATGGAGATATGTCTCCATGACACCGCTTTTCTGCCGATGTCCCTATACGACCTCAAACTTGTATCATAGAGCTCAGGAAATTCCGATACACACAGTACTAGCCGTTCATCCATTTTGATTTCCGTGTTTGTTTGGATGTCCCGTTTCTATTGGCCGCGCTGATAATCGTCACAGTGCGCAGCGGCAAAAGTTAAACTATTTTGAACTTTGACCGCGGCGTGCGCGCGAGCAAGTCAATGGTGCGCACCGCTGCGCTTGCGCTTTGCTCGACGCAGCAACAAAACGTCTTCGCGCGGCGCAAGCCATTGAAATGAATGGGTTTCATAGCGCAGCACAGCGCTTTCCGCGTCCTGCACTGTAAAAAATAACCCTGTAAAAAAACGGTAAAATACTGGCAGCTGTGGTTGCCAGCATCATACCGTAAAAATACGGTGTGCTACTGTTTTTGAAATTTACAGCTAAATACCGTTTTGACAGCTACAGTATAAAACTGTAATTTTACAGCGTATAGCTGTAAAATTACAGTTTTATATCGTAGCTGTCAAAACGGTATTTAACAGCTATATGCTGTAAAATTACAGTTTTATACTGTAGATGACAAAACAGTATTTAGCTGTTAATTTCAAAAACAGTAACACACCGTATTTTTACGGTATGATGCTGGCAACCACAGCTGCCAGTAGTTTACCGTTTTTTTTACAGGATTATTTTAATGACACCTCAATAATTTCAATTCTAAATGCTATATTAACCCTGCACTTTCAATTTGTCATGGATTACAAAAAAGGAATAAAGCCAAGCTAGGATTTGTATTTATTTATTCTGATACTCAATTATTGTGAGTATACAAGTAGTCAGTCAATGCATACAAACAGTGCAACAGCACCCATCAAATTGCAAAAATGACTCAAAGCAAACAATTGCAATATATAGAATTGACTTATCTATACAAATCTTGTCCCAAACGAGACTTCAGCAAACATTAGCCAAAAAAAAGAAGAATTGCACTAAAACAAAGTAATTATTTAAAATAATAAAATAACCTCTTAAATCAGGCTTTAAATGGATAGTTCACCCCAAAACGAAAATGCTGTCAGAAATTACTCACCCTCATGTTGTTCCGACCCCAGAAGACTTTCGTTCATCTTCGGAACACAAATTAAGATATTTGTGATTAAATCTGAGAGCTGGATCACTCCTCCATAGGCTTCTAAGGGATTGAAACTTGCCGGCCCAGAAACGTCATTAAAGAAATCGTTAAAATAGTCAGAGTGACTATAGTCGCTCAATCTTAAGTTTATCAAGCGAAGCCTATGGAGGAGTGATCCAGCTCTCAGATTTAATCACAAATATTTGTGTTCCGAAGATGAACGAAAGTCTTACGGGGTCGGAACAGCATGAGGGAGATTAATTACTGACAGCATTTTCATTTTGGGGTGAACTAACCCTTTTAAAAACACCAGCCCTTTTTAATATCTAAACATCTCTGTAACAAAATATAACACGCCAGTCAACCGTTGAAAACAAACTGCATGTGTGGGGAGTATCACTTTAAATGAAGTGCCACTCAAAGTCCATAAGTCTTTTTAAAAGATTCGATACTTTTGCACTGACTGTAATGGTCTTCTTCTGCACAGTTTTCCCAGATTTTTTGGACATCACCTTTCTTGCAGCCTTGGCCCCCTTCTCAGGATTAATTCCAACAAAACGTCTGAAAAATAAGAGGAGAACATCTTCAGTGAACAATGATTTCAAAGGAATAGTTCACCCAAAACATTAATTTATCCCATAATTTATCCCAACTTTTCTTCCAGCCAAACTCAAGGGTAATATTAAATAATTCGTTATTGAAGCTCCAATAAATGCATCCAATTAAAATATCTGACTTCCGGCAACGATCGTCGCGACGGTTCCTACGCTACGTACGTCGACTTCCATCACCCGTGAACGTACGTAGCGTAGGAACCGTCGCGACGATCGTTGCCGGAAGTCAGATATTTTCATTTATAAAGTTTTAAATATGTATATTTTTACGAAAATACCGCACGGATTACCCTCAGAAGGCCTTCGTTTATCACACTGGAGCCGGATGGATTACTTTTGTGAAGGATTTATGCACATTTTTTGGGACTTGAAGGAGCTGGACCCCATTTCTTCACATTATATCCACTGAAGGGTCTGAGACATTTTCTAAAATAACTGAAAATGTGTTAGTCTGAAACAAGATTGACATATGCGTCTTGAACGGCTTGAGGGTGAGTAATTCATGGTTTAAATATCATTTTTGGCCGAACTATCCCTTTAACTAACGAGAGGGGGAAAAAGGTTACAATACAATAAAGTGTATTGTATTGAAAAGACTCAAACTTGGCTTTGATGACTAAAAATGTCCTCAAATTCAAACCACATTCCAATTAATCATGATTCAAAGACAGTGAATTCTAGCATAAAGCACATAAATGTGAATGCTCTCATAATAGTAAAACTTGTGTGAGCCTTTTTAGTTAAACAAATTGCAGACATGTCTAATATATACTTACCAAGCAGGATCAAACGAGGACTCACAGGCAGGTTACCCGTCTTTTCGAGGTCAGCAGCAGTGGCAGACATCTATTGTCAAAGATAACAATTTAAGACAACTGACAAATCTTAATGTGATACTTACTGATAATGTTGATCATATTCTACAGAGGTAGGAGGATTTTTGGACTCAGAACAGGAATAGTTTATCTAAAATGATCATTCTCTCATAATTTACTCACCTTTATGTTGATTTAAACTTGTATGACAAAACAATGATATTTTGGTGGGAGTAAACGATGAGAGGACAATCATGTTTGGTCGAACCATTCCTATACAGGTGTTTGTTTTAAAGGAGTAGTTCAATTTTAAAACAACTTTTGCTGATAATTTACTCACCCCCATGTCATCCAAGATGTCCATGTCTTTCTTTCTTCAGTCGAAAAGAAATTAAGGTTTTTGATGAAAACATTCCAGCATTTTTCTCCATATAATGCACTTTACTGGTAACCAAACGATTCAAGGTCAAAAAGACTGTTTCAGTGCAAACTGTTCAAAGAGCTTTAAACGATTCCAGACGATGAATAAGGGTCTTATCAAGCTAAACGATTGCTCATAAAAAAAATAACAAAGTTTAAGTTTTATAAGCTCAAATGGTCACCTTGCTCTGTGATGCGCGTTCATGACTCTCCTGTTCGAACTCGTTTATTAAAATAAACAAATCTTTTTCCAAGTCAATTCGTTCATTTCGTTCGTTGAATGAACCAAATGATTCGAAAAAAGATTTGTTCATTTTGATAAACGAGTTGGAACAGGAGAGTCACGAACGCACATCACAGAACAGAGCAAGGTGACCATTTGAGTTTATAAAACTTAAACTTTGTTTTTTGTGTTTTAAATGACTGATCGTTTCGCTTGATAAGACCCTTATTCATCGTCTGGAATCGTTTTAAGCCCTTTGAACAGTTTGCACTGAAACTCTCTTTTGGACCTTGAATCGTTTGGTTACCAGTAAAGTGCATTATATGGAGAAAAATGCTGGAATGTTTTCATCAAAAACCTTAATTTCTTTTAGACTGAAGAAAGATTGACATGGATATCTTGGAGGACATGGGGGTGAGAAAATTTTAGCAAAAGTTTTTAAAGTGAACTACTCCTTTAAGAACTAAAGACAAACTTACATTTTCTTGAAGAATGAGTCCTTCTTGCTTTTCTACGAAGTGAGCCATTAGAAGTTGAACAATCTGGTAAGTTGAATCAATGGGATCATCTTTGGAAAGGATTGACTTGACTTCGGAGTTGGTAGGCTTGCTTTTAAAAAACTCTACAATGCTTTTTCCACACTCCTCCATAGAAAGTTCGAGTGCACGCAGGACATTAATGTCAGTGAGAAGCTCAAAATGCGCAAACAGGCCTTTCTGAAAAAAGAGGTATGGCCACTTTTCCATCAACTCCGCAACAGAAGGTGCTGGCACACTATTTATTTGGCTTCGTTGCAGGCTGAAAGTTGTCTCCATCAGTTGTTCTACTTCAGCTTTCTCAGCTCCCTTTGCACCTTCTCGAGAGTAGAGATGCTCCAGCTTCTGACGTTTAGTCTCAACAGACTCATCTGTCTCCTCTAAAGGAAGATCAGGCTGAAACCGTGTGCAACCATATGTGTCAGTGGGTCCTCTTTTAACACCACTGCCAGATGACCGGTGCTGTAGGAAGCTGGTGGTCCGACTGAGGTTCTCTATTCTTGTCTTGATCTGGGCCAAAAGTGAGCTGTAACCTTCCCCTACAACTCGGCCATCATAAAGCTGATCCGCAAAGCTCTGGGGATATTGATGTACAATCGCTTTACAAATGGTAAGACACTCGGCACGTGTTGGGGTTGGCTCAAATTTTCTCATTTCATCTGCAAGCATCCTGACCATTTGTCGTCTTGCTGGTGGTGAAGGTCTCTTCCCAGAGGAGATAGCAGACTGAATTTCTGCAGGCATGAGCTGCCATGGTACCTGAAAGGTATTTGACCATGATTTCCTGAAATGAGATGTAGATGGCTTACTCTCTTCAAGACTGCTTGATTCTCTATCAGTAGTTACAGACATATTAGAAGAGCATGGCTGTGGTGAGGAGCTCCCAGCTGATAAGGAAGAAGTGTGCTGCATGATGGTGAGATCCAAAGTTACAGTTTCTGACTCTATGAGTAATACAAAATATTGAACAGGTAGTTAAAATCCACTTGATCTGTACAGACACAACTTAATATATACAGAATGAAATTGAGACATTTCCACACACGGTAACAATTGACGGTTTTCTACATATGTAGACATTGTTTAAAACTATTCACATCTAAAACTATTCACATTGTTCATGTTACTACTGGGCTGAGTGGGCAAGCAAGCAGACAAATTGTTTAAATGAAACTGAATAAAAACGCTCATATCTGATGAATTGAAAATTATAACCACATTAACATCTCAACAGCCCACTTTTACATCCTCAGCCATTTTAAAATGAATAGAAATTTAGATGAATAGGCTATCTGACATTATAATTACCCATTTTGAAAGCATTGAGAAGTTTTCTGAGTTTTATAGTTGGTAGAATGTCACTTATGTCTTGTTGTTGAACAAACTGAAGATCATCTTTGGATTCCAATCTAGAGTCTTTAAGTCTGTCAATTAAAAGCTGTGTGGTGTTCTCATCATTTGAAGGCAAAGCCCTGAGGATGATTTCCCTCAGTTCTCCCTCTAAGGCGGACATTGCTCTAAATTGAGACAAAAGAATGATGAAGAACTATTACAGACATATCAAACACTGTGTACTTTGACAAGGGATAATAATCCATAAGGTCATTCTGATTAACACAAGAGTACGATCCATTCATTGGTGTCAAGCACTGGACACCCATGTCAGGGATACGGCAAGTTTGGAAAAGTTCTGTGATGAAGTAGACTGAAGTATTGTGTATGACTGACATCACAATCCTCCCCACAATAAGCCCCTCATCAGTTTCATGAATGACAACAAACATGTTTTTTTTGTATTTTGTACCTTTCACAGTTGCCTCATGAGAAACCAAAGAATTTTCAGGCTGAAAATCAAATCCAGATACAGACTCTCTAATGACATCATTGTAGTCACTCACCACAAACTCTGTTGTCTTTTCTGATACAACATCAGGAGGGAAGAGCTCACCAGCACAAAGAAACGCCTGCAGAAGCTGATGTCTTTCTGAGAGAGTAAAGCACAGATTTTTAAAGTTGTGTAGTTTTCTTACACACTGTTTGAAATACATGTGCTTACTTTCAAATCTTAATGTCCACAAACGGATGAGTGGTCCAAAATGAATAATGAGCTCTGGGTAGTGGCTAAGGTAATGATGTTTAGGTCTGAGAGAGTAAGTAGGAAACAGGTGTTTCCTAAAATGTAGGTACTCATCAATCAAAACTCTCAAATACCCTATCTGACCACTGGAAATGGCTGGTGCGCAAACAAGTGCAACAATTTCCCTTAACAGTAATATGAGTTGCCAAACTTCATTCACACCAGGTGATTCAATTTTGTCACCAATTAACATTGGCAGCATCCTCAAAAAACACCAGTTCTGTACAGCATGCCCACTTAGCTTCTCACTTCCTGGTTTAATCTCACACGGTCTGTCACAGTTGTCATTACCAAGAAACTTGAACTGACTAATCCTTCGATTCAATTCCAGGTACGTAAACTGTCTGTCAACCTTTACAAGATGTTGTATACATAAAGCAAGGTCATACGACACAACACCTTCAAACAAATCATGTCCAAGGCATGGGGGCAACCCTGGCTGAGAGACATGATAGAAGGAGAGCTCATTAAACAAAGAGTCAAACTTGATGCCTCCACTATGGGCCAAACCCTTATCAAGGTTCTCAACGTGATCTTTGTAAGACTCCGCTGTACGAAATGTGGCTCTGGTAAGTGGATCTTCCTGAAAAGTATGTTTGTCAATTTCACAATATCTGCAAAAATATCTACTTCCACTGAAATTCTCCAGAAACCCACCAATTCCGTGTGAGCCTAAATTGTCACCAGCTATTGCCTGCAAGATTCCTTTAACGTTTAGTCCGTCTGGAAAATCTATGCCTGTAGTCTCAAGGTCTTTAAGGTCATTGACTAAGCACCTCATGACCAATTCTTGACCAAAGTACTTAAAGTCTTGTTCCCTGCAGAGAAACACCAATTGCATTTGGTCAGTACTTGACCTATTATGAGGTAATAGATCTGCTAATGTGAGGTACATGGCAAGAATTTTATGCTTTTTCTTCCCAGACCCAAGCGGGTTCGCAACCTCAAAAGCATCTTGATATAAGACCAAGCCTAATGCTGATTCATCTGTGTGATGCGAGTTTGCTGTTATGTTTTCACCATCCCATACATCCTTTAAAATGTCCTTCAACTGGACACGACTGTGCACATCATTGTACTGTTCTCTGACAGACTTGCAGTGAAGAAGAGATTCAATTGTTTTTTTTATTGGTACATACTGCACAAAACACTCTTTTCCTGCTTCATTCTGTCCTAGGCGAATAGGCACAGGCTCAACATAATGAAAGCTTTTCTTGAAAAATGTTTTTCTTCTCTGATCTGATCTTAATGTATGGCTATTACAGGATGTAAAAAGATCTTCAGATTTAAGATCGTCAAGTACCATTTTTATCATTGCTTCTGGAACATTAAGTGAGATTAACTTTTCCTGAAGTCTGAAAAGCAAATGGGACTGATTGATTTCATGTATTGACTGCATCCCTTCAATGATTGTCTGAATGACTGAGGCTGGAAGCAGTAGCTTGGCTTGCAATTTCAAATAGAACAGAGCAAGATTCCGTAAAAACATAGTTTCGTCAACCTTTTCAGGACTAACATCTGGATCCTCATAATTTTCACCAGCATCAGTCTGTGAATCAGACTGAACATCAATGTCCTGAATCTGAGAGCAGCTGGCTTCAGGGTTTACTGTAATGGAGTCAAATAGGCCTCCTATAGGCCTATTTGTGTTATGTTTTCTGGACACATGAGAGGTAAATGTTGATTTAACAGTAAATGTTTTACCACACTGCTTGAAAGGGCATGTGACTTTTCGTCCTTCTTTAATGTGCATTTTGACATGAGAAAGAAACTCAGGTAAAGTAGAACTTCTGGCCCTACACAAACCAACATGACATTCCAAGGAAAGTGTAGTGTCCATTGTGGTTTCTGACCTATATCCTTTATGATGTCTGTACACATGAGATTTAAAACCTGCATGTTTTTTAAACTTCCTATTACAGTTAAGTATGCAGCAACGAAATACAATATTTGAGACATTGCTGTGTATTTTCATATGTTTCACATAGGTTACAGGGGTACCACATGTTTCCCCGCAGAGCTGACAAGGAAACATGTTGTAAAGAACAGTCTCTAGTTAATAACTACCGAAGCCATCGATTCTCATTCAAATAAATTATAAAATGGCTGATATAGCCTAGATAACATTACTGTGCAAGTCGCTGTATGCTGCTTTTTAATAGTTCTGCGATCAAGCCAGCAGCGGTTTGCACGTTTACATTAATTAGACTTAAAAATGTTGTTCATACCTCAATTACGTTACCATTTACTGACAAAAAGATTTGCACATGACGTGCCCGTTGCATAAACACTCATAATTCCAAACTCAAACTTCGTAATTCACTTGCATACTTGACATTAAAAACACGTTATGATTGTACGTGCAAATCTTACTCGTTCACTAATCGGCTTCTAATCAAACCAGATAATAAAAATGTCTCTCGTGGACTAGCTGAATGTGCACGTCAACATTAAATTACCACACAAGAAAAAAAACTATTGCTTGCGTTCGTTCCCATTCATTTTTTACTTGGATAAAGTTTGGTAAAATATGCAGGTTGAATGAAAATTAAGGATTCTTACCAGTGTGTGTGATAAGACGGTTGTATGACGCAGGAGCTCAATCTCACTCGGTCGGTCAATTATTTGCCTAGGTAACGTTAAAACACATAAATTCGGAGTAGTATGATCACAGAAGCTTCATTGGATGTTTAAGATAATAAAATAATAAATCGTTGCAAACCCATTCACTAATCGGCTTCTAATCAAACCAGATAAGTTAATAAAAATGTCTCTCGTGGACTAGCTGAATGTGCACGTCAACATTAAATTACCACACAAGAAAAAAAAAAGAAAAAACTATTGCTTGCGTTCGCTCCCATTCATTTTTTAATTGGATAAAGTTTGGTAAAATATGCAGGTTGAATGAAAATTAAGGATTCTTACCTGTGTGTGTGATAAGACGGTTGTATGACGCAGTCTGAGCTCAATCTCACTCGGTCGCTCAATTGTTTGCCTAGGTAACGTCAACGTTAAAACACATAAATTAACGGAGTAGTGCTTAATAGATCATTTAAAGATAATAAAATAATAAATCGTTGCAAACTTATTCACTAATCGACTTCTAATCAAACCAGATAAGTTAATAAAAATGTCTCTCGTGGACTAACGTTAGCTGAATGTGCACGGCAACATTAAATTACCACACAAGAAAAAAAAAAAAAAAAAACTATTGCTTGCGTTCGTTCCCATTCATTTTTTACTTGGATAAAGTTTGGTAAAATATGCAGGTTGAATGAAAATTAAGGATTCTTACCATGTGTGATAAAACGGTTGTATGACGCAGGAGCTCAATCTCACTCGGTCCCTCAATTATTTGCCTAGGTAACGTTAAAACACATAAATTAACGGAGTAGTGTGATCACAGAAGCTTCATTGGATGTTTAATATGTTATATTTTAAAGTAATAGATCATTTAAAGATAATAAAATAATAAATCGTTGCAAACCCACCTCATTCACATCACGTGTGTGTGTGTGTGTGTGTATATATATATATAAATATAGTTTGAGTTCTAATATTAAAGTGTTTTAGTACCATAGCACTTGTTTTGTCTCTTTATTTGTTTTGTTATGTGACAAAATACACATAACCCAGTACACAAAACAAAAAACTTTGTTATGTGTACTGGGCTGAACTAATTGTGACTGGTCACGATTCATGACACCTGCATATTTCTGCCCTATTGCTGGTTTGATTGCTTCTATTGGTCTCATTTGTATGCTAAATGATGTTAAATGCAATAGTGTTAGAAAAAACCTACCCATGAATGGTCAGCATCTTCCATTACAGAAATTGTTCTCCGGCCCATCCCTGCCTGAAGAAGGTTTAATTCTTCTATGTTTGTGGGTGTCTTCTCCACATATTTGTTCACCAAATAGAACTGAATCGGGAAGCATTTAATGGTACTGAGCTTTTTTACGTAAGGAACAGAATTTGTTCCCTTTCTCCTTGGTGATTTTCTTTTGGTAAATCTCTTCCCAAACAGTCCTGGGAAGGATCTATAGAAGAGTAAAATAAGAAATGAGACAAGGTAAGATGCATTAAAGAGACAAACAATGTTAAGCATGCAAAATTGTAATTTTGAAATGATGTAAAATGAATATAAAAAAAAAAAAAAAAAAAAACAGCATTGTCCAGCTCTATTGCCTGAATATGACAAACCTTGTCATGTTCTGCTCAATGTCATTACCAGTATTCCTCTGGTTTGCAGAATCTGCAGAGACTCCTTATGAGAAACCGGCAAAACCACAATTTGCCATTCAAACAAAGATTACTATTTTAATAACAAAGTATATAACATTTTGCCTATCATGAATATATTACAAATAATTGCTTGTAAACAATATAAGCTGACAAAAACAACAATCCTCACTTTCTCTATGTGCTGGCATAGACAGGGCATTCTGCAGCAGGGAGACCACCCGCCGTGCAGCGTCCTGCAACTCTTCCTATTATATAGACATAAGATTATTTTATAAATTAACCTAACATAGGCTGATAGGCTTTTGTGGAATAGGTAAACCTAAAAACATAAATTCTGTTTTCTATATAATACCTAATCAGTACATACAAAGATTTATCTTAATTATTCTGAAAATTATTTTTCTCAGAGATAATTTGTTTATCAGAAATACTGATAAACTGTGTATAATTTAAGTTTTTAAACAAATATAAGTATTAGGCCTAGTATAAAAATTATAAGTATAAGATAAATCAGTGCGCCGTTAAGAGGTTAATAGGCGGATAGTTTAGTGATATGTCAGATATCACATCCCACACAGCAAAAGGACCCCGCGGCGGATCAGCCGCGGAGGTATCGCGGCTTCCGGAACGGACCCGCGAAACGGACCAGTATCGGCGTCCACTTGCGCGCAGTGACGGATCCGCAACGAAGGTGGATCGCGGACCCGCCGTGGCTCCGTACTGCCTCCGCTCCGCATCCGCGATTACTGATACACATCCGCCGCGGACCCGCAACGGACTCAAAAAATAGTGGCTCATTTGGCCCAGGTCCATTTTGGACCCGTTTATCTAATTTTTAAAATCCCTTCTGTTCTTGCTGTAGGCTATGATCCAATAGGATTAACTAAACTATAGGATAAAACCAAAACTATCACTAGGCCTAAGTAACCTAGGTACAGCAATATAGACCTCCCAGCAAACAAATTTAGGTTCTGGGAACGTTAGTTTTTGGTTCCCAGAACGTTCCTAGAACTTTCCCTTAAGGTTAGGGGAACGTTCCCAGAATGTTCTTCTTGCGTTATAAAAATGGAACTTAAAAATAACCTACATGGAACGTTCCCATAACGTTCTTGTTTGGTTCCCAAAAAAAAATAACCTCATGGGACCATTCGGGAACGTTCTGTGTTTGCTGGGCTTAAGCTTAAAATCTGCATTGCATTGCCTTGTATTTTTAAAAGTTCCAATTCAAGACATACATACTGTACAAAAGTAATCACTACTCAATGGAAATATAAAATTGACATTTACATTTTTGAAAAGTTATAGGTTAAACGCTATGCAGTTTTTGTTAAGTAAATGTTGGCTAGGGTAATCTACATGTTGCGGTCAACCTAATTTAATGCTTTATAGGCCTAGGTCGGTGCAAACATAAAATATTTTATCTATTAGGCTACAATTTCAATGAAATGCTGCACTATGCACAGCTAAACTATCAGAAAGTGAGTGAACAACAAGAGGTTCAATACAAATGTTTTATTGTCACTTCTATCACACAGTTTGTGTGGATGGAGGCGGGACACGTCTCCTCGTTGCCCGATCTGCCGCCAGGTTGAACCACCTGATTGTGTGCTTGGTGACCTCTGCATCCGTGGCTGACCGTGTCACTGTGTTTTTCCTCACAGCACCTGTAATAAAACAGACAGATATGTTTATGGTATTTATAGGTGGAATATTAAACGAAATATAGTAACACGTAGCTTTGGTGCACGAGCTGATAGGAGAAAAACGCCCCGTGGATTGAGCACGCAGCGGGACAGACGCGCGAACTGGTCGAGCGCATCCTTGCGCGCGCACTCTCTCTTTCTCGTCAGTTAACGTCAATAATAAGCTACATGCTTCGTTTTATTATCTTTGCCATTGACATCCGACTAAAACAACGAACTTTCCACTGATGTATGTTAAAGGCATGTGGCTTTATCAGCTCGTGCGTCTGTGCCGCTGCGCGCTCAATCCACTGCACGTTTTTTTTGCGCCGCGCGTTTTGTTGCTGCGTCGAAAAGCGCAAGCGAAAGCCAAAGTTCAAAATAGTTCAACGTTTGCCGCTGCGCACTGTGACGGTTACCAGCGCGGCCAATAGAATTGGGGAATCCAAACAAGTACGGAAAACAAAATGAATGAACGACTAGTACTCTACTGTGTGTGTCGGAATTTCCTAAGCTGTAAGTTTGAGGTTGGATAGGGACATCGTCAGGAAAGCTGTCATTAAGACATCTCAATTCAAGTAGGCATGTCAGGTGTGTTTTAAATCAGGTAAGTTAGCTTGTTGTAGATAGATGGTAACCGGGAGGGGACGTTTGGTTCACTTAGTTTTGTCGTGGCCACGAGACACTTCGTGGGAACATGATAAATCATGGCGACGAGGTCATATTAGTGAGGTAACGACATCATTATGGCCACGCGGTATTAAGTAACCAAGCCTACAGCAGTTGAAGATGGAGATGACTGATAAAACAACATTTTTTACTTTGAATTAGAAATGTCAAATAAAGATATATTGCGGTCTCTGGCATTAAGACATGGGTACGTTATAAGTGAAAGACACCTGAAGCGCGTTTCGTCTCAAATTTGCTGGTTTGAATGAGCCGAAAGCCAGCGCGCAAAGGGAGCGCGTGCAGCGTGTTAAAAGCTGTATCGCCCCAGTTTCTACACATCTAAAGTTAGCTCCTTTTATCAGGAACAAATGGCCATTACTTGTAAATAGACATAAGTCATGACATTTTGTTCGTGGTAAATGACGTGATTTCACTCGCGTGCGTGCGTGCGAGTGAGTGTGTGTGTGATGAGGACAATATGAGTAGGTTAGTCTCTTCTGCTGTAGAGTTTGTGATTCTCCTTCAGTCTCTCACTGTCTTCACCTGTGGAAGAGGAATATACTGAGATAAGTTCTATTGAAAAAGGGTTAGTAATGAATAAAAATAAGGAAAGAAAATGATATACTGTACATATATATATATATATGTTATACACACACACACACACACACACACACACACAGACAGAAAGTGTTGTAAATGCCTTGTATACACATACAGATAATTAGTTAATCAATTGTAAATGACTTATAACTGAATCTACAAAACATTCATACAATAATTAACATATCACTTATTAATCATTTATGAAAACAGTCATGTTTCGTAAATGATTAGTTCATCAATAACTAACCACTTATAAATTACTTACAACTGAACGTTATTATAAAGTCCAAAAGAGGACATCAAACGTCCAAAAAGTCTATGGTATAGGATCCAGTCTAAAAAAAGGCTAAACTGTCATATTGGTAAGATGGTTGCTGTGATTTTTAAGGCTGCCCTAACATTTACAAACTATTGACTTTCAACATATTTAATA
The DNA here is from genome assembly GCA_030578255.1 of Tiaroga cobitis. Classification (NCBI taxonomy): domain Eukaryota; kingdom Metazoa; phylum Chordata; class Actinopteri; order Cypriniformes; family Leuciscidae; genus Tiaroga; species Tiaroga cobitis. The sequence continues at coordinate 45,254,019 of CM060613.1, read as the reverse complement.
TTACTTTGAATTATATACACTTACTGAAAAGCAAGGTCTTTGTTGTCATCCTATTGAAGGACTTTTTGTTATTAGCCCCCTTCCAGTTAATTTTATGAGACACCTCATCTGTGAAGATCCTGCCCAGGATGTTCCAGGTCACCCTCTTCACATCCTGGCCTCCAATGGTGGCCAAAGAAGAAATCTAAAAGACATCTTTTTTAAATAGACAGCAAGGTAAACATTTCTAAGTTCAAGTTGAATTTAAAGGTGCATTTAAAATATTTGTGTTCCTTTTGAAAGCGTCCAGAAATGTAGAAAAAGATAGAAAACTGCTATGTTTCTACTTTTTTCTCTAAAGAAAATAAATTATTCTAAATGATGTTTTATTAAAGTTTTGGAGGAGCACGTTCAGATAATTAACACGGGTGGAGAGGTGTATAGATTCAGCAGTCTCACCTCAATCCATTGCCAGTTTAGCAGCATCCCTCTGCCACCCCTTCTCCACACTTATAGTCCTAACTACTTACATACGGAGGGAGTACTCTGTGTTTGGGCCGAACTCTGAGCTCGGAGCCCTCCCTCCGGACAGCACGCCATATACACATTAAACTTTACCTTTTAATTGTATGTAAGTGTGAACTCGTGAAACATGTACTTGGATCACACCCTCATGGACCTGTGTCACCTTTAAACACATTAGCCGCGTTTCCACTGTCGGGCCAGGGTCGAGCCAGGCTAGTGCATGCCAGGGCCAGTCGCGTTTCCACTGTCACTTCCGGGGCTTGATCGGGGCCAACAGCCAGGATTTCTGGCCCGCCGAATACCTTGGTCCAAAGCGGGCTAGAGGAGTGGTTACGAACAGAGTTTACCTGAGTCTGGAGACGGCAGCGCCGGATGATTCTGTCAGCATTAAAGACTTTTAATTTAATAATTTAACTCACGTTCATGTTTGAATGGCTTCTGTTTGTGATCCGATGTGGATTCTGATTTTTGAGGCTATTAGCCCGGCACGACCCGTTTAAAGCCCTGGCCCGACAGTGGAAACGCGGCTAATGTCAAACCAGTGAGAATGTCCCTCACAGACAGAATCTTACCACTGCTTCAATAGAATATTTGCAATAATCATGGACAATCAATAAACCTAATGGCACCATTCATATTAAATAAGAAAACTCACCACTCTCTGTCGAGCTGGGCCATTTGATGGTTCTTTTAAAAAGATTTCGAATGCCTCCACTGCCTCCAATTGTTCCAGGGGAAACTGGATATTTTCAGGCATCTCGACATCTGGCCCCGGGGTGCTGTTCAGCCTGCTGGTTAGGTAGTTCACCTTTGCCACAAGCTGGTCCTGTTGTTGTTTAATAGTTTCCAGCAGGCTAAGGATGTGGACCTCAGCCGCTGTTGACAAACATGAAATATAGCTAAAATGTTGTGTATTAAAATATATCATGTTTCAGTGTTTATCCTCATTACTCATAATACTGACATTTTGTCAAAGTTTGAAGAAAATATGTGATGGCTGTGGGAGTTTTTTGCTAAATCTTTGGCACAGAATGACCCTCTAGTATTTGTCAGTTATTGCTCACCAGAACAGGGAATGGTATCAGCCATTCTTCCCCCTCGCCATGTTGGTCTATATGTCAGGCTTGGACAGGCTTCCTCTGTTGGCCGCATGTTGAGGGTTGGTGCGGGGGGTGGAGGGAGTTGTGGAGGGACTGCCGTTCCTGATCCATAGTGAGGTGAGCGGTGTGTGAGAGGGGGACATTTTTTATTAAATGGTAGTAATCTGTTAACCATGACTGATAATACACATGGGGCCTTTCTATTCACTAATATTTCAGAAATTAGTCCCTACCTTGAGTAACTCTGCGCATGTTAAATGCGGGTGCAAGGAGTTGAGGTGGTAAAGGGTTTTGCTGTCCTGCCCCATAGTCAGGTGCTAAGGGAGATAAATTGGTATTAAATGGCTGTGATCTGTTAACCATGGAAGGCTGCAAGCTACAGGGCCAAACAATGGCAAACAAAAAATCTCTGGTCATGCTGAACATGAATTTATGTTTCAACATTTTGGTATTCTACCTATTTCAACCCCATGAATGGATTGACATTGAAAATCTGAGATGGTAATGTAGATTTAATCTATTAATTTGAAAGAGAGAACAGTGTTTACCTAGACAGTTTTCTCCAGGTTGAGTATTTACTCTGCTGCCTGGCACTCGGCGAGATGGTGGAGCTGAAGGAATGGATACAAGGAGAGGGGAATATCTTTAGCACAAAGAATGTTAACCATATCTCTAATATTAATATTATGATATGTTCTTTCGATGTTAAGAGATTATTTCTTACTCTGCCAGTGCAATTGGCTTGAGGCTTCAGCTGATACACCAGGCATCCTCAGAGATGCAAAGTCACCATTTTCTTCCTCACTCTCATCAGAGTCCCCAAAACGGTGGCTGTTAAAAACATTGGCAAATATACATAGTACAGGCATCTCTGGTCTATTTTTGAATGCTACTGGAAAGAACCTTCCTATTACTGTAGAAAAATAACAAAAACAAAACAGAACAGAACACACTTACACTGGCTTCCTGAATCTTTTTTCCGGCAGCTCCCCCTCTGGCTCTGCGTCAGACTGTAGCTCAGAGGTGTTGCAGCCTGTCTGATACTGATTCATTAGCCTAATGGCGTCTTTGTAGTTGTCTAAAATGGAATATGTTAAAATGAACATGAGTTTAAAATTAGCTGTAGAGCTGCACAGAGTATTATTATTATTATTATTGATCATCTTTATTTAACCAGGTTGTTCTCATTTGTGCCAGCAGCCATATCACCCTGTAGCCCAAGACTGGTTGCCCACTGAAGCTAAGCAGGGCTGAGCCTGGTTAGTACCTGGATGGGAGACCTCCTGGGAAAACAAGGTTGCTGCTGGAAGAGGTGTTAGTGAGGCCAGCAGGGGGCGCTCACCCTGTGCTCTGTGTGGGTCCTAACGCCCCAGTATAGTGACGGGGACACTACACTGTCAAAGAGCACCGTCCTTCGGATGAGACGTTAAACAGAGGTCCTGACTCTCTGTGGTCATTAAAAATCCCAGGATGTCTTTCGAAAGAGTAGGGGTGTAACCCCGGCATCCTGGCCAAATTTGCCCGAGTGGCCTCTGTCCATCATTGCCTCCTAATCATCCCTATATACTAATTGGCTTCATCAGTCTCCTCTCCACCAGTAAGCTGGTGTGTGGTGGGCGTTCTGGAGCAATATGGCTGCCGTCGCATCATCAGGTGGAGCTGCACATTGGTGGTGGTTGAGGAGATTCCCCCCTTCTATGTAAAGCACTTTGAGTGCAGAGAAAAGCGCTATATAAATGTAATGAATTATTATTATTATTATTATTGAGAACACAAAATACAAGAGAGACCTGACCAAGAATAGCATCAGTAGATATAAATTGAATATTTTAAACAATGCAAGGCAAAGACAATTTCATGTGGATTTTCAGAACATAGAAATAATACGTTATTCCAAGTAGAAGGACAAGCAACCATGAAATTATTTTTAAACAAGAATTTTATGATTTGGCATACCACAAGTTCTGACAACCTTCACATCGTATCTTGGCCAGTTTGGCTCATGCTTCTCCTCGTTAGCAGCTGCCCTTTTCACACGTTCAGTGCTCTTAAAACTGGGCCAGTACACCATCCCATCATCATACCAGTCAATTGGCACAACAGCAATGTCCTTGCTCTCTTGGAACTCAATTAGATGAAAAGGCATCCTTAATGTAGAAAGAAAGAAAAGGGGTATTTAACTTGAATGGTGCCCCAAGGTGGGAAGAAATATAAGGAAGGAAAATGTACAGGTCATAATAGTTAGGTAGAACTTTAGCACAACCGTAAAGTAGGGTACTATTGCAATTTTTTGGCAGAATATGTTGGGGTGTTGTTTCATAATCTTAAAAAAATCATTGCATATTAATGCTAATAATTTAGTGGACTATGTACAGTCCATGGTATTGAGAAAGGTGGGACATGTTTTAAATTGCATGATAAATTCAGCATAAAATATAATTTCCCCTGGCATTTTGTTTTGAGGGATAATATGTCATGTCATATTTTGAAAACGTGAAATTATGGGTGTAGTGTATGGGAAAATACCAACTTGTGAAATACTTACAGCGAATTTTCATCCAGAGTCATGGAAGTCATAGTCAGAACAGAAGTCATTAGTCAACTATATTATTAAAGTTTTTAACTTGAACTGATTGTTTAAACTGATTGATTGAACTGATTTGTGTTTTTTTTTCATTTAGTGGAGGAGGGGTATGGTCACGAAACCATCCCTGTATGGCAAGGCTACACATTTCTGTCGCAGCGTTGACACCTCAACCGACTTCAGCTCGTCAGATGCATTATTTACAACAAATATGTTCATTCTGTCGGAGTTGAAGGGGTATGTATAGAATGGAGACTGCCGGGAAAATTCGGTGTAAATAGCGTACACACCATTATCATTTTGGATAATGTTTTTTATAAGGCAGACTTTATCCCCCACCAGAAACATGTTGTCCCCTGTTGTTAACTTGATGGTCCACCTTTCACCTCGCATTTCCCCATATTGTGCATTAACTCCCATGTCAACAACAATTGGGCCCACAAAATGCTCCCTTTTCAGTGTAATGTCTGATTCAGCAGCATCCAATTTGGTTGCTGTAACCTCCGAAAGACGCCGAATGAGTTGAGCTAAAGGGAACTCAGGTTTTCTAATGAGTTTTTTTATTTTCCCGAGGTGGTTCTCATATGGGAATGCTGAAAAAGAGTCCAGACAGCCATGCCTCTTCACCTCGTCTGCCAGGTGGACCAAACAGTGGACATTGTACACAATCTGGTCTGTCCCATACAGCTCACCAAAATGGTTTACAAAAGATTTTAGCATTTGTCCAGCATAGTCAGCAAGGTTGAGATGTTCAGGGCTTACCAAAATGGATATAGCAGTTGACAGAAGCATGAAATTGTAGTACATGTTCCGGTCCAGGAATCCCGCCAGAACCACAGGGCCAGTGTACAGTAAGAACTGCCGGAATTCAGTCGCCTTCCAACGGTCCAACTCCCTAAGCTACCGTGGTCTCCTGGAAAACTCAATTGGCACGTAGGGCCTCATTGACTGGAGTTTGCCTGACATCCTGTCTACTATTAATGCCGGCAGTCTTACTGTTAACGGACCCCGGAGCCAGGTCTGGAGCAGTTTCCTTACGATGCCCAAACACACTAGATGCATATAATCCAAGGGAAACTGCGTTACCATGCCAACGTTCATGTTTTTAAAAGGATGTGGCCCCTCGTGGTGGTGTAGTTCATCAACCATCAGGTTGAATGAGATGTCAGTTCTCTGGGGGTGCTCTGATCCAGGGAACGTCATACGCCGGTTCTGGTATTGCCCTGGGTGTAGGCACTTATCACACCCATGGTAAGCATTATGGGCCTTTGTTTTTTTCACAAAGGCCCGTGCAGGGGCATCACAGATTACCGTGTGAAGCTTAATTTTAAGGTTCTTATCTCCAAAGCAAAACCCAGCCTCTAGCTCCTGTAGTTCATTGACAAAATCAGATAGGAACTCTGTGGCCGAACTAGGTTTTTTTGGTCCACAGTAGGCCCCAATGATAACAGGTTCCTTCATGGGGATGGTAACCAGTAAGCCAAGGATGGGCCACAGCTGTAAAGTGGAACTTTTAAATAAAGGTAGACCATCTATATTAATCTGCAGCCCCAATGTCATGCCCTCTGCCAGTGTTTTTGCATATTTGCTTATAGTAGCCTTCAAGGAGGAAAGGATGCCAAAGGGATGGTAGTTCCCCCCAGCCTTCTCCTGAATAGCATACTGCGTTTTTGTCTTGAGAAGGGTCCTACCATCTTTTGGCAGATTGGGATGGATTATATGGAGTATACTCAACAGTGCAGTCAGGGCAACGAGGGAAATGCCAAAACTCACTGCCCAGTTGGCAATGTTATCGGAAAGTGATGTTAGGTCATCATCATTTTCAGAATTCGAACCTGATGTCCCATCCCCATCACAATACACATCATCAAAATCTGCCTCCAATTCCATGTCCTCTTCCCTTAACACTTGCACCTCTGGCATTGCATGTGCAGCTGAAGAGGGTGGGGCAGTGTTCTCAGAAAGAACTCTGTCATCTGCCCCTATTCCTGTCATGTCCATATCAGTCATGTCAGTCATGTCTGTCCTAATTTGATTAAGCCTTTTTTGAACGTCTACACGTGTCCTTCGCCTTACGGTTGATAAAGAGACAGGCACAGTCTTTCTATTCATTTTTGTTCTAAAAGAGAAATTTCAAGAAAGACAGGTTGCAGGTTTTTCTTTTCAAATCAGGTGTGTAAAATTGATCATGGTTTCTAATGTTTTATTTAAATAAATACATTGTTAAATTGCTGTGTTTTCTGTTTCATTGTTTCTGTTTCATTGCTACAAACTAGACAAGAACAGAGAAATAGAGCAACATTAAAATTTGGGATGCACTTCTTGATTCGGCCCCATGAATAGGTCTAGATTTACATTGAAAATTAATGTTTAAAAAAATCTCAATCCAGGTGGGACGTTTTATGGACTTCGTGGCTTCGTGGACTATCTGCTTGGCTTTGACATTTCCTTTATTTGTTTGAAAATAATTATATTAAGTTGGTATTCATTAAACAATAAAAAAATTATCTAAAAAGTAGGTATTCATTTCATAGGAAGACCTAATATTTGTTTGATGTATAACAGGCCTTGTGATTTGAAACATTGGATTTGATTTGTAACAATATTATGTCATGAGAGGGGGTTCTGCGAAAAATCAGCAGCTGAGCCGACCATACCTGCCAATAAAACCGGACATACTGTTAATAACCAGAAGTCTGAGGTGGATACCGCGTTTAGCCAGGCAAATAAGTTATTATATCAATTTATATAATTTTCTTTTACTTATTTAAATAAACTAGGACTACTTCTATTAGTAATTATTTTATTAAAAAAGGTAACAAATATAAATCAAGTAACGATGATCATAGACATGATACAAAAAAACAAACATTAAGCTACATTTGAAATTATAAATTTGTACCTGTATAAATATAATGTTTGAATGAGTGTAAATGTTTGTTAAATAAATATATATATATTAAGCCGTCAGATATTTTTAAGACACAATAAAGTTTAAAAAACCACAAGCAGGTTATAACTGGTGTGTTTTATGTCATAGATCAAAACGTGAAAATATTTAGAGGCTTTGTTAACCACAGACTTTATTTCAGGCGATTTAGCAAAAACCCATAGACTTTAGGGCGAGGGAACCGGAAGTGCTAAAATGCTAACTCACTTCCGCGTTTTGGCCTACAACGTGACGTCATAACTTCGGCACACAATTTAGGCGGTCTCTGACGTGCCAGGGTGGAAAGTGCCCTGATTGGTTCAAGCGTCTGAGCCACCTCGCCATAGGTTCGTGCAGCATTTGCTGCAGCACAGCCAATGACCGCTCTAGACGCTCATCTGTGTCTGCTGTGCAACTTTACTGCGTCACAAAAAAATTGGCTTCAATGCTCTCGAGAAAAGGAGTTTTCCCGTAATACGAGACCTCTCGGAACACAAATTTAATTGAGAAAGGTCATAACACTTGTATATTGTTACTGTTGGTTTAACTGATTGTATTGTCCTTATTTGTAAGTCGCTTTGAATAAAAGCGTCTGCTATATGACCCAGATAGCAATGAGTCGGCGGACCACCGTCGGTTCTCCGGCGGCAGTAGAAGCGTCAGAATGGCGACATCGCAAACACGTTGGACGGCGCACCGCCGGCGGCAGCCGCTTTTTAAAAGCGGCAGCCGCCTTCCTACCGCCTTCGTTAAGCGGCCGGCCCGCGGGCCAACCGCCGTTCCACCGCCTTTATATTGAAGGCCGTCCTTCCGCGGCCCGCCGGAGGCAAACGCTATTTTCGAGCGCTCTGCCGCCGCTTATTCTGGCTATATATATATATATATTTTTATTTTTATTTATTTATAGCATGCAGTTTATCAAGAATAATGATTGCTCAAACCAGACAAATTTACAATTGGCATTTTTATTCTACATTTCAAAGTACAGTAACTGTCATTTAAACAAGATGTTTTAGATCACTGAAACATAACAGAAAAATAAATAAATCAATATACTAACATGCAGGTTTCCAATTCAATTTTGGTTAAACAGCCTTACAAGCAAATTACAACACTTACAATAAGTGTTCATATAAAAAGGACAGCTCTAGGGTAAAAAATTACCAGTAAACATTATAACAAGTAAAGAGGATATTTGATACCAAATAATGTGCAAGATACCAAATAAATAAAAGTATAACTACATTTACAAGCCATTTCTAACAATATGATAAGTGGTAGTAATTTATAGTAAAGCTTTGGAGTAGAATAGGCCATTATAACGGCAATGCTGACCTGTGGCACAATGATTTACAAGCTTTATTTGAAAAAGAAAAAGAGAAAGTAATTTCCACAGTGAGTGAGTGTAGTCTGACACTTCTGACTTCTTTAGGGGTCTTGATTCTACTGACTGCAAGATAAAGAAAGGATTCCAGTTGTCAGTGATTCTGGGGTGTCAGTAGTCAGTCTAGTTTTAAGTGGTCGGCTGTGGGTCCCTCTCAGCTGTGCGGCGCCTTTTTCTGCCTTCACGGTCAGATGCTCCTTTCAGGTAACGCGTAACGTTAACCTGGACCGCCTCATCAGTGCATCCTGGGTTGCCGGGTCCTTCCGGATGGCTAATATAGAAAATACAGATCTGTCATTTAATTTGAATTGCATGAGGACAATAGGACATACACATCTACTTAAATCTAAAAAAAATATCCAACTTACCTTGAACAATGGTCTTCAGGAACATGTCTCTAAAACATGCTTTATCCCCTACACCAAGCTGAAAATCCAAAAAAGTGTTACAAATGACATTTCTCTGAAGCTTCTCATAAAAAAATAAAAAATGTGAAAGGCTAAGGATTCAGACTGTAATATATGCAGTATACAATCTTAAATTTTACTTTATATCTAGGTCTACTACATGTACAGGTAGCCCCAGTGGGAATTAAACCGAGAACCACAGGTGCTGTTTGCAAGTTGTACCTAATTGCTCAGTGCAAGCAAACGTCTTCAACATTGTTTGTTGAACTTGCTTCACCTGCTCTTGAAGTAAGATTTTACAATTCGTATTTTTATATGTAATATTGTAGTGTTTATTATAAATGATTTATCTGTGCACTTCATTATTCTTTTAAAATTCATGTAGCCTTATAATCTTTAATCAAATACGTTACCCTTCCCTCCCCCCTCGAAACGACTTCTCTTCTCTTCCGATCATGTGCTATGGCGCGAGGGCGTGGTAACTCCCCACAAACCGTGCTATGAGCAGAGATGGAGAAGAGGAGCGCTAGAGTAAAACCCTGCCCTCCGTTGAATATACTGTTTCACTTTTAAATACGTCACAACACTGGAGAAAAGTCGTTTGTAACTTCCGGTTCATGCCGACTTCAAATAGAAGCAATAGTTTCCAAGACAAAAAAAACTTCACAAATAACATCACTTACTTGTACTCAAACTCTTGGCTCTGTGAAGTGGATTCTGGATTACTGGGGAGAAACCTGGTTGCGAGAAAGAGGAAACAGAAATTTGAAAATCTAACAAATGGTATAGTTTAGTGACAGGATCACAAATCCAGCATCACAGCAATAGATTTTACATACCAGTTCAGCATTTTCCTGGTTTTCTGGAATCGATGCATCTTTCTAGAGTTTTTTTTTCTTGAGACTTCCAAGATTCTAGAGTAGGGAATAATGAATGAAAGAGTCAGTTATCCACAATAAACAGAAAATAAATTACACAGATGAAATACAGGAAAATCAAATACACAAGTCAGACCCATTTACCTGCTCCCTTCATGAACTTAAAATGATGTTTCTCCCAGGTGCTGTGTGGAGGTGTGCAGAGGATGGCTAAATTGTTGCCTTCGTCTTTTTGCTGAGGTTAAATGGGGGCCAATGGCACATGCTTTTGCTGAGCCACTCTTGCGGAACCACTGTAAATGGCAGATCCTCCTCGTTGATAAACTGAACAATGTGAACCATCTAAAATAGAAGAACATTTTGCATAAAGTATACTTTTTGATTAATTTCCAGGCAAAATCAATAACATTAAAATGCTCACCCCTTCAAAAAACGAGTCATTTTCACAAGTGGGTCAACACAAAAACCATGTTCAGACAAACACAATCATATACATATACATATATATATATATATATATATATATATATATATATATATATATATATATATATACACATAGTTATTTTTGTAAGAAAACACCAAAAGTTAAACTTTCTAGATGTAAAGCTTTCTTTCTAGATGTAAAGCTTTGGCGATCTACTGTAGCTAGATACATTTCAACATGTCGAACATGCTTGAATTCAGTGAGTAAAAAAGGCGAAGCAGCATGTGTTAGCTAACACTGTAAGTTAAACTAGACTAGCAGCATGGTTGTCGAATCTAACAAAACATCATTATGTTTAGTTAGAAAACAACACAAGTTATACTGATCAGTCTTTCTTGTCGTAAAGATTTTGCTAACGTTACCATTCCCACGTGGGCGGGAGAATTGTCCTTCAGGATTTGGTTACGTAAGTTAGTTAATTATTCGACTGACCAATACTATCTTAAACCACATACTGTAGTACTCACACTTGCATAAACATACGTAAATATAGTTAAAAGAAGAAAAGAAAAAACTAACGCCAGGAAGAAACTAAGTAAGTTAACGTTAGCCTAACTAGCTATGTCAGAAACATGACGGAAACTTTGTAAACAAGGCTAACTTACTAACGTGACTAGTAAGGCAAGAACATATTTGAAAAAGATGAACTAAAAATGTAAAAAATGAACACAATATTGCGTTACACAAAAAGGAAAAATGTACTTACTTTAAAGATCGTAGTCAATGACTAGATAGGATATCCTCTCCAAATACTGAAATCGTGTGACGAGTGGCCACTGTTGTGTTGGTAAATCTGCTTCCGTTTTTTAGGTACCCCCCCTCTCGGCCGGTGGAGGTACTTCTCTGTTTGTGCTTTAATACTTTCTTAAACATTTGTACAGATTGCAAAACTCGCAATTGCAAATTAATCCCTTACCTGTAAAAGGTAAAATAAAATGAAAAAATCGAGCTTGTAAAAAAATGAAAGACATAAACGAAATTTCCTGGGGTGACAGAGAGACAAAATATTTCTAAATATTTCACTTTATCTTTCAGGTCAAAACAGGGATTTTCATGTTTATTATAAATATTACCATGGTTGCAAATTAATAAAAAAAATCTAAAGCATACCCAAGCTTTTGGCCAAGTTGCAGATGTCTTTCACTGTTCACTGATTTCAGGCATTGGTGAAAAGTCTAACTTCATCCATTTATTCTGCTAAATTGTTCATACCATGAATGAAATATTTATTTTAAAACCTAATCAGAATCAGAAAGATATTTATTGCCAAGTAAGTTTTACAAAAGGAATTCTTTTTGGACTATTTGTGCATCTCAATTGTGCATAAATCAAAGAAATGTAAAAAATTGTCACCTTAAGTGAATAAAATAATTCTATATATTTTACATAGGCCTATCACTGAATCGCTTCAGAGTTTCAACGTAATTTAAATGTATTTTCCTAAACCTTATCATGGAATCAAATCTGTTATAAACCTTAATGACTTTGGAGCAAAGACAACAACAACAAAATTTGATATAATTCACATAATAATTATAATCGCTTTAAATGTGAAAGTTAAAATGCTGTCAGTTCCACTCATGCCAATGACATGGCTGGTCGATTTCAATGCGGCTTGCCGCCAGCCGGCCGCGGTTCATTTAGACGGCGGCAACCGCCAGAGAGAATGAAGTCGGCGGCCCGGCGGCTGTTCGCGGCGGCATCTCGCAAGAAATGGGAGTGACGTATTCGGCGGCAAACGTTTCATCTCCGCCAGCGGGGCGCACCTATTGAGAGTGAGGAGTCACGTGCCGATTTGGGCGGGGTCTGAGCCGGTCGGCCATGATGGTAGGAGACGCTATCGGTTGCCAGGGGCAACGCCTTCAGAACTTCACAGAGGCGCGACTAAAACATTCCAGAAATAGCGAAAGAGAGACAGCGCAGCTTAGTATTTGTTTACATTTTACATTTTACCGATACGCCGCAGTTTCTTTGGAAGATATGGAGAAGGAAGAGAAATGAAAGGGGTTCTATCGGGAGAGACTAAATAAAGAGAAACTGCTTGTCAATAAACTGACAGCAGCAACAGCGAGCAAAGTCTGCTTTCAAAAGCAACACATTTCAGCACAGTTCGCCTTTTATTTAACACAAACGAACGAAATGAATACTCTGTTATTCATTTAGAGTTGTTTCATTTGTTATAGATATATCTGTACCGCGAAATGTTTTAAAAAGACACTTTTTTAATGACGTACGATTCGCATTGACAGGGGAATGTCCGAACTGTTCGCTTAACGTTGCACGGCAGGTGCAAATGCACGTATCTGATTCATATCAGATTTATTTCCACATATGAATGAGGCCTGAAACATCAAGTATGACTGAACTCTCGCAGTTTAACGTTACAAGTTTTGGGGTTTTTAAGTCTTATTGCACCCAGCCGCAGCAGACTTGTTCAGCTTCTAATGACTTAAAGCTTCTGAACTCTTGCATTGTGTAGGCAGTAACGTTAGTCACTGATACAATAAACAAACCAGGTAATTAACTATGTCAGCGTATGTGAAAGGTGGTAGTGCTTTGGGTCTTTCGTCCATTCTGTAGCAGGTCGTACGGGGCCATATGTTGATGTCAAGTAGTTTCTCTAAATAACGCTGCTTGGTGTTGTTATAGTCTCTCCCGATAGAGCCCCTTTCCTTTTGCTTCCCCCTTCTTCATTTATTCCCAAGAAACGGTGCCTTATCGCAAAAATGCAAACAAATATCAAGCTGCTCTCTCTCTCTCTGTCGCTATTTCTCTCGGTCTCACGGTCGAAGTAACCATGACAACGGATAGCGTATCCTACCAAGATGGCGAATCCTTCCCACAATGCAACGCGGAGTGATACGCGTTACGTCACCTTCTCATTCTCAATAGCCGACAGTTTGGGGCCGGCGGCAAAAAGAAGCCATGCCGATATTTTTTGCTATCTGGGTATGAATAAATGTAATTCATATAAAAGTCATTAGGTGTCGCACCGCTGCTCCTTCACTTCAGCTGTTTATGAAAGGTCATAAAGTCGTAATTACACGACTCTGCAGAGCTGTCTGCTCTAACGCTAACGTAACTGAACTCAAGCGAAATGTCATCCGCACCCTCGAGCAAATAGAAGTGACAAGACGTCGTCACTCGCGAAGTCATGGCAACCAAATAACAACAGTATATTGTATATAATATTATTATATATATAATATTTGCCTATAGGGAAAGTGACGAACAGCGACGAAAGCCGTGACATGAAATCCGCACTCACGGGTCCCGTGAAATATGACAGCTAACGTATAGCTTATTGGAAAATACATAGCATTGTGGACACTGAATTTGATTAATTTAACTTTACGTTACTGTTTATCAGACCTCAGACGACACAAGAAATGTTTATGTTCACAAGGTATGGTTTCAATGTAACTTCAATACGGTATAACTCACATTAGCAGAAGCCCGCACTTTTGAGTTTGACGTTCAAATAGGCGGCATTAGTTGTCTGAACCGACTCCTACAGTGATTAAAATGCCGAAACTTAATTTTCAATATATGAGGATGGCAGACACACACACATGAGACCAAAATTGGCAAAATGCAAACTTAATAATGCACAGCTAGCTAGAAGCTAGCGCTAAACCATTAAGTGAACATTCTAAAGTTGTCCTAATATCAAACAACGTCATTACAATCATTAGTATAGAGTGATTTAAAAAACAATGTTTACTGTGAATGTCGCAATATATGAATAAATCAATACTTACTCAAAAGAGGGTTCAACACAACCGTGTCACAGCAAAAATATTCTTGACTGATATCGGCTCTTGGTGACGTGCTGTAGTCCAACCGTTGCAGTAAAGGCGCGTCCGCGTCCGAGCATCCGACATGGATCCGTTCAGGACCCGCTGTTTGACAGTAGAATTTACGGAGCCTCCCGGAGGCGGAGCTGATCCTCTGGGCGGTGCCAAAACGAATTTGACAGTCACGCGGGTTTCGCGACTTGAACGCGGATCCGCATAGGAGTCTCCTGCTGTGTGGGATATGACACATCAATATCTGAGATTCCACACATACACATGTGCTCTTGTGCAGACACATCTATACAAAATCTGAGCAAAAGTAATGCCGTGTATTGCAGCATTTAAGGTAAACAAACTACCGTTAAGTCAGTGTTAATTTCGTTGACGAAAATAATGACGAAAATTATTCGTCAACGACATTTTTTCACAGACGAAAACGAGACGATAACTAAATAAAAAATAGTTTTGAATGACAAAAACTATGACGAAAATCTATTGACATTTTCGTCAACGAATAAAAACTAGACGAAAATGTTAGTGACGATTTGGGAAGCGATCCGGCAGAACTGATGTCCTGCGTGTGTGTGGTAGATGCGCACATTTGTAGGCTGTAACGTGATCTACCCCGTGGTCTCATAAAACGTTAAAAAATGTGAACGTCTGGGAGAATGAGTAGAGCAGACGTATAGATCTGAATAAGAGTGACGATGCAAAAAAAGAGCTCTATCCGGTACGGTTTTCTGTGCGCACACACCCGACCCGAAGCGAAGCGAAGCATGCAGCCATGCACATTGACACAAGCACGTGAGGACTGAATTAAGCTCTCTTTCGTGTCTGAATGGACAAATACACACAACAGTATGTCTAAATGTCCGTTTTGGAGAGTATTCATGTAAACTATGCTGGTTATGTCTTAAACAGTTGTGAGTGTATCATCAGTGCAATTGTATCCGCATGTCATCGGACATGATCTGACGTCTTAAAGTGACAGTGGCAATAAACATAATGCGGTCTGTGTCCTTAATATTGATCAAGCAACAAAAGAAAAGGAGAAAAGCATTCACTGTTTGTTAATAGCTTTAATAAGGATTAATTAAATTTAATTCATACAAATAAATATGTCTGCTTGAAAGAATAAAGAATGGTGTTTGCAAGTAGTTATAAAGAATGCATATTCATTGAAAAGAAGACTGTTCTACTTTAAGAAAAGTGGTTTAATTTAATTTTAAGATATTTTTAAGTCACAGTAGTTAAATCCGTGTCTGTATTGCATGTTCAAACTTAAAAATCATTCATATTAATAGGTTAATAGATGTTTTCTCCGGGAGTATGGGTTTGGAAATTTTAGAGAAATTCTAAATTACCGCATTACAATTTACCTAAACCCATTATATTTTAGTCGACTAAATCTACTGTAGATTTAGTCGACTAAAATGTTATTGTATTTCGTCGACTAAAACTAGACTAAAACTAAAACAATTCAGATGACTAAAATATGACTAAAACTAAATGGCATTTTAGTCTAAAGACTAAGACTAAAACTAAATCAAAATTTGCTGTCAAAATTAACACTGCGTTAAGTTAACGTTAATTGTGTCGATGGCTTGCCTGACGTCGGTTCAACATTAACGTTACTTCATTCATTCATTCATTCATTCATTCATTCATTATGTATCTATTTGTAAAGCACATTTAAAAACAACCCTTGGTTGACCAAAGTGATGAACAGGACAGAATAATCAGTAAAAGGATAATACGATATAGTACAATTTCAATACAATTAACTTACAAGCAATAGAATAAATAATGCATTAAATTAGGAGGTTAAGAGAGTGCATTAAGGATCCATATTAAGAAAGTTTTATTTTTATATACATTTTAAATCATACAGATTATTCCTCGTTTTACCTCTTTTTTCTCAGACATCTTGGCTGATTCCTTCCCTCAAAATCGGCGGGTAAACGAGAGAGGCGGGAGACTCAAGGTGACGTTGAAAGTGACCAATCAAATGAGATGTGACGTCATCCACCACTGTCCCCGCCTCCAAAGTCTCAAAAGTCAACTTGAAACGCGCGCGCGTACAGAGTGCCGAAGTGATGACGTCACTTTGTAGGACAACTCGGAAGCTAGCGGCGCATGGGTTCCCTCGATCGAAAAGCTATGCATTTTCCCCATAGACTTTTGGAAAATCGCAAAAAATAAGATCTGTGTTTAACAAAGAGTTGTGACCCTTACACGTTTTGTCTATCAAGATCATCTTTACAAGTTAATCCAAAATTTATACATTTTGAAGCTTATATAAAGTTTTTAAAAAACACAAGCAGACACAATAAAGTTTAAAAAACCACAAGCAGGTTATAACTGTGTGTTCTATGTCATAGATCAAAACGTGGAAATATTTAGAGGCTTTGTTCACCACAGACCTTATTTCAGGCGATTTAGCAAAAACCCATTCAAAAATCCCATAGACTTTAGAGCGAGGGAACCGGGAGTGCTAAAATGCTAACTCACTTCCGCGTTTTGGCCTACAGAGTGACGTCATCACTTCGGCACTCTATTCTAACAGAGCGCTCGCGGTGCAGAATTCTGAGTGCAGATGGCACTGTGCGCGCTCGCGGTGCAGAAACGCGCCCGCGCGTGTATGATACTCTGCGCGCGTATGCTGTTTTTTGCCCTTGTACCCTGTGCGCGAGTTTTGAGACTAAATAAACGCCATATCACTCATTACCTCATCACCAGCTGCAGTCTATCCATTCCTGTGTATATAATCTCATCAACTTCTCATCTCCATTGTCAGATCGTTGTTTGTTGGTGTCCGGTCACTCCGGTGTCTGATCCCCTCTACGTTCCAGTTATCCTTCCTTGTTCCTGTCTGTTTCCCGTGGATGTTCTGGATTCGTCTCGTTGATCGTCACTTCTCATCACTTCCACTTCTGTTACATCTGACCATCGAGTCCCTGCGCCGCTAGCCTGTTGCCCTTGGACTGTGTTGGTTCTCTTCCTAATAAATTGTTTAACTTGCACTTGCTTCCGAAGTTTATTCCGTTACAATCAGAGGTAGAGTAAGGCGGGTCATGCAGGCAGGTACGTGATCCAATGTTTGGGCGGGAGTGGATGCTAATCCAAATGCTATGAGAATGGACCAAATTCAAATGGTGGACTATATTAGACAGCAACTGCTGGAACTAACAGAACAAACTGAGCAAGACATCGTTAGTACGGACTTTATATTGTACCGGGTTGACTGGCTGTTGGAAAGGATAGGGCAGGTCTCAGCTCTCACAAACTCAGCGTTTCCTCAGGAGTTTGTTTCTGCGTTGGAATCAGTTCGACAGGCTATTCACCTTGAAATGTCCACGGCAGCTGAAGGTGGAACCGCGTATCAAAGTCAGACACGGGACGAACATGCAGGACCAGGATGCCCTCCAATACCAATATCTATTAATGTCATATGCAAGTATCTTGAGCTGCGCATCCCTGTTACTAAGATAGCCCTTGCTTTAAGGGTGTCTGAAAAAACAATATGGAGAAGAATGCGAGACCACGACATAAGGTTTGTAATCTAAAGTTGAACTATCTGAGTTTTATTTAGTTATTAATAACGTTAATGTGCCTGCACTGGGTTGCACCAACTAACGTTATGTGTAACTAAGTATATTCGAGAGGGGGTTCAATCTTCAGCTGGCTGGCAGGAGCCGCCACTGGCAGGTCACGTGACCTGTCAGTGGCTGGCTAGTTGTCTGGCAGTCTGCCTTTGGTAAATTTCAGAAACCATTGATTTTTGATAGTTTTTGTGTTCCTCTCTTTCTAGCTCATGTATTATGCATCTGTTGATATGATTATGTTCTTTAGTATGATTGCTGTTTTGGGGACTGTTATCCCAATATAACCAGTCAAATGGCCGTGATCCGACTAGCAGCTTACAGACGCTTGCTCGACGCTCATCCAGTCAGCCGCGGCTCATAGTGCGAGTGTAACGTGTTGCCTGACTCTCTCGCTGCAAGGAAATAAATTGTTTTCTTATAATGAATATGTCACGCATCTATTCTTCTTTGCACGTGTGTTGAATAATAGTTTAAGTGCGACAAGCAATGGCCTATATAGATTCTTGTTTTTTTATTTGTAAATCTATTTTTTTTCTATGTTTTTATTTGTAACTAGTTTTTTTCTTGGGTTTTATTTGTAAATAGTCTTTGTAAATTTGAAAATAGTGATGCAGTCTGTGCTAAGTGATTTTACCGTTAAAGTTGGCATTCTTTTATTGAATTATTAAAAAGCTTTCTTTTATCAAATTATTTAAAAGCATATCTATTTTGTCCTGGTGTCAGAAAATGGTCAAGGCAATGAAAAAGATTCATGTTATTGGGATTAATTCACGTTTTTATAGGCTACTTTTTCACAAGGATTAAAATCGTCCCGGTCTAGTACCGTAAAAAAAAACGTGAATTAATCCCAATAACATGAATCTTTGTCATTGGCTTGACCATTTTCTGACACCAGGATATAGACCATTGCTTGTCGCACTTAAACTAGGCTATTATTCAAAACACACACAGTGTGCAGTTGCAAAGAAGAATAGATGCGTGACATTATATTCATAATAAGAAAACAATTTATTTCCATGCAGCGAGAGAGTCAGGCAACACGTTATACTCGCACTATGAGCCGCGGCTGACTGGATGAGCGTCGAGCAAGCGTCTGTAAGCTGCCAGTCGGATCACGGCCATTTGACTGGTTATATTGGGATAACAGTCCCCAAAACATCAATCATACTAAAGAACATAATCATATCAACAGATTCCTCCTAATAAATGAGCTAGAAAGAAAGGAACACAAAACACAAAAATCAATGGTTTCTGTAACTTGCCAAAGGCAGACTGCCAGACAACTAGCCAGCCACTGACAGGTCACGTGACCTGCCAGTGGCGGCTCCAGCCAGCCAGCTGAAGATTGAACCCCTACTGGTATATTCTCTACAGCAGCTTCTTAAATAACGTTAACATTACTAGATACTTAAATTGATTGTACCACGATAAACGTTATTGGGTCAGAAGCAGTGGTGTAAAGTAACGAATTACAAATACTCTCGTTACTGTAATTGAGTAGTTTTTTTTAGGAATTGTACTTTTTTAAGTAGTTTAAAAACAGTGTACTTTTACTTTTACTTGAGTACATTTTAAGTGCTGTATCGGTACTTTTACTGCGCTATTTTCCCCGAACCTGCCGTCGCTACATTTATATTAATATTTATTTTTATAATAAGTCATCATGTGACTCCATGCGTGATTCCTGTCAAATCAAATCGCGCGCGGAAAACTTTGCCTCAAACCAGCATCAACAGACTTCGAGACACCTGGCGCCAATTTATTTTGTTCACGAAGTGACTTTCGGAGTGGATCTTGAGCCTGGAGGAAGTTCATGCATTTGTGTCTTCATATAGGCAAAAAACAGCGCAAGCGTCACACCTCACACGTGCTTCAGTGTGTGTGTGTGTGTGTGTGTGGTAAATGAAACTGCGCGTCGGCTGCACCATTCATTCACACAGAACATGCAGGATTCGTATTTAAATTGTCTTTGTGGTTTAATATTCACACTATATCGCGATTTGATTTCAAGTGTACTGAACTGCTTTCTATTTATTCCTCAAAAAATTTACAAATTCCGTGAAATTCCGAGTTATAAATTCCTTTTTTATGACTGGATTTTGTCAGCATTTTAGGGGGGGGCGGAGGTCGTCCAAAACAATGGTAGGGGAAACGCTGTATTTTTAGTGCTAGCAGTCAAAAATAAAACTGTTGGAGAAATATTGAAATACTGTTTCTTTTTTTCTATGAATCTGTGATAAAAGAGTAAGCTACATTTTCAATTTGCAGGGTATAAGGTGGACTAACATTCATAGCATAATACTCACTACTCACTACTCTTGAGTACTTTTAAAAGGGCTACTTTTTACTCCTACTTTGAGTAGTTTTTAGGACCGGTACTTTTACTCTACTCTCACTAAATTTTTTGACAAGTAACAGTACTTTTACTTGAGTATGCTTTTTCAGTACTCTTTCCACCACTGGTCAGAAGTTCACTAGTTTGGACATAAAGTCATAAGTTAACTAAGAAAAGCAAGCAACGATCAAAGAGTCATTTTATTTTGTTTTAGAAAATGCTTATCAAATCCATCTTGGTCACAGACCAAATATCGATATATTTTGTTACATAGTGTCCTAGTTTTTATGTTACAAAGTTACATTACTTCTCACAGTGTTGCTAGCATAATCAACCAGTCTTTGAGTGTTACTAAGTCTAGCCTATTCCTTAATATTTCAGGATTTCAGACTTCTATGCTGACATGACTGATGCAGAACTTGATAAGATCATTTGTGACATTCAACACATGTTCCCCAACTGTGGCTACAAAATGGTTCAAGGACATCTAAATGGACTGGGCCTGAGGATCCAAAGTAAGTACCTATTTTTGTGTTTGAAGGGGCAAGAAAATACTTTTGCCAGTTATTTGAGAAAGATATTCGGAAAGGATAAATGTTGTTTATCTTTCCAATCGCTATGTTATGGAGTGGGCATTTCAACAAGTTCAGGTTTATTTACAGACCAAAAATCACTGTTTACAGTCTCAAATAAATTAAAAGTTTTTTTTTACTTGCCTTTCAGCACTACGAGTTCAACGATCCATGAGGAGAAACGATCCTCAAGGAGTAATGGAGCGCTCATTGAGTCTTCACACAGTGAGAAGAAGATGCTATAGTGTGCCTGCTCCGAACAGCTTGTGGCACATAAATGGGAATCATAAATTAATCAGGCAAGTGTTGTGTAATTTGAAAAGCTGTATGGTAAATGGTCTGTTTGTATAGCGCCTTGCTATTTTTTTCCGACCGCTCATATTCACACACACACACATTCATACACCAATGAGCAGTCTAAGGTGCCAACTGGACACCAGAAATGGAAAATAACTCATTCATACACTTTGACACACCGAATGCACAGCCATCAGGAGAAATTTGGGGTTCCATGGAGGACCCATGCTTGTTTATTCTCAACTGTTTTTAAAGACAGTTAGAGTAGGTCACTTTCTTGTATAATCAGAAGGCAATGCTACTATTGCAACAACATGTAAAAAAAATGCACATTAACACATAATCAAAATATTGACTTTAACCATCATTAAGTAGACGGAAAGCCTAATAATGTGACCTGGTAAAAATAATCTTTAAGTGAATGGTGTAAGAGTTATTTTTGCACAAACTGCTTATTTCGAGATCAATAACAGTCTCTGACATTGTATTGGCATCTCTTACAATTCATGACTACATTGTACAAAATCATGTAATTTTTTGTGTATATGTGAAAGACTGTTGGACAAGCCATGTATTCAGTGTTTGTCTCTTACAAAGTTCTTTTTTTTTAATGTTTTACTATTTGTGTAGGTGGCGCATAGTTATCCATGGTGGCATTGATGGCTTCAGCAGACTTGTGGTTTTTCTTGGTGCATCCACGAACAACAGGGCTGAGACTGTCTTAAATCTGTTCAAACATGCTGTCAGAAACTACGGGATTCCATCTCGTGTGCGGAGTGACAAAGGAGGTGAAAACAGAGATGTTGCTACTTTCATGGTGCACCACAGAGGAAACAATCGAAACTCTCACATCGTGGGACGCAGTGTCCATAACCAGAGGTATGTAAAAAGTCAAGAATTGATTTTGTGTAGAGCAAGACACATGCCAGCCACTCTGCTACTTCCATACATTTTGTTTTTCAAAAAGCCTATGATATTGAACAAATATAGAACAGAGAAAGCTGCTTAAAGTCATCACAGTTACAGTGTTCAAGCTCTTCAAAAAGCTTTGGACTGAATCAGTACTATAGAAATGCTGTTCAAACATTAGATTACAGTGATCAAATAGTACCCTTAAAGTGTTCATTTCCGGACATAGACGGATATGTTCACGATAAGCAGTTTCCACTGTAACTTGCATTGCATACAATGTATGCTGCGTCTGTCTGCAAAAAATCTGCCAAACACAAACAAAAAATGTAGGCTATAGAACATAGATGTAAATAAGGACTGCTGCTTTGAATTTATGATAATGTGTCCTTGTTATAAATTACTCTACAATCAATTGTGGACAGTTGACAAGCTTTTTCTTCCAACAGAATCGAGTGGCTGTGGCGAGATGTTTACATCTGTGTGTTGGATGTTTTCCATTCCATCTTCTCATGTTTGGAAAGCATGGGTTCCCTTTCAAGGGAACTCGAGCTGCGTCGAACGCTGCGGGAACGCCTCTGCGTTGTGCGTCATGAAGCACGTATGGAATCAGCCCAATGGAGAGATGAAACGTCATAGGCGGGTGACGTCATCGACCAGGAAACTATAAAGCACCCCAAAAACATAAGCGCAGTAGCTTCTGTGCCTTCAGTCGCGCTACATGTGAATCTGTCCCTGTCTGATATTGTTTGTCTTACATACCCTGCACCACACAAACAATTTATCCTATATATATATATATTGAGAGATTATGGCGGACGAACAGCAGTTTAGAAAGTGTGTTCCTCCCTGCTCGCGTTATTTAACGAGCGGGGATACACATGATCTTTGTGTTGTTTGTTTGGGAGTTCAGCATGCCCAGTTTGCTCTCGAGGGAGCAGACTGTGAGCATTGCGAGCGTTTGCCGTTAAGGACGCTCCGCTCCCGCCGGTCGCTCTTTGAGGAGAGCGGTTCGGTGCGCGCTCCCCGCGGTTCGGGTCCCGCTTCTGCCGAGGCAGAGCGGCGGCGCTTATCGTGGGGATCGCAGATGGATCTCTCAGCGGGGGTTGAGACGGGCGCTGCCTTATCTCTCCCTTCACCTGTGAGATCCAGTGCCTCATTCCTGGGTTCGGAAGCACGCGCTGCGGTTTCTTCCGCTCAGGATGAGGCACCCGTACTACAGCTATCCAGTTCTGAGGAGCTGGATGTTGTTAGTGTGGAGGGAGAGACTGAGGATTCGCCACCTCACTCTCCCGAAAGTGATGAGCTTATGGAGGTTTTAACACGAGCTGTTGAAAAACTCAGTATTGAATGGCCAGTGATTAGACAGGAGTCTGTGTCAAAATCGAAACTGGATGAAAGATTTTTGCCCTCACGTGTTCAGCCTCCACGCCGGTGTCTGCCGTTCTTTCACGATCTCCACACTGAGGTGTCGAGATCGTGGAAGAAACCGGTTTCATATAGAATATTTAGTCCCCAGACATCAACATATTCAAATATAATGGGGGCTAGATCATATGGTTATGGCGCTTTGCCTCGCGTGGAAGAGACGCTCGCGAGCAATCTCTCCCCCGAGGCGGCGTCATCTTTTAAAACACCGGTATTACCCACCAAGCCCCTCAGAAATACATCTGCTTTGGTGGGTAAAGCGTATTCGGCTGCAGGTCAGGCTGCGTCATGTCTGCATACAATGTCAATCTTGCAGTCATACCAGGCTGACCTGCTGAGGGACGTGAGTGAGAGTGAGGCAGTCAGTACTGACGTAGTTCGAGAACTGCGTCAGGCTGCTGATTTATCCCTGCGCGCCACCAGAGAATCGGCCAAACTAGTGGGTCGATCTATGGCAGCTCTGGTGGCCGCAGAAAGACATCTCTGGTTAAATCAGACAAATGTGAAAGAGAAAGAAAAAGCTTTTCTTTTAGATGCTCCTCTCTCTCCATCGGGGTTATTTGGCGAAGCTGTTAATTCTGTTATAGACAAATTCCAGGAAGAGAAAAAACAAGCTGCAGCTTTCAAAAAATTTCTCCCGTTAAAAATTCACGTCCCTGCGGCTGCTGGGCGGGAGCAGCCCCGGCCGTCTACAAGCTCATCCCATAGGGCGCAGCAAAAGCAGAGTGTCGCGTCTCGTGCTCCCCCTGCTGGACAGTGGGCTCAGGCGCGGCACTCTCAGCCGAAGTCTTCTAGCAATAGACCTGATCTGAGGACAGTGATATTGTCTAAGAAGGCTTCAGCTAAGAAGAAGTCCTGACGCCGAGGCGTTCAGGATGCTGAGGGTGGTCCCCACCGAGGCGGAAAGGAGTTCACCTCTCTTTACGGTGCCCATTCTTCCTCGGTGCCCTCAGGGGGCCGTTCTGCCAACCCCGCCTTCATGCCGGGGCGTAGGCGGTCCCAGCGAGCGTTTTCCCGAGGGACGCTCGCTCCCTCTGAGGAGGGTCTCACAGCAGTCAAACCAGTCGTTCCCTGCCGGTGCGCCGTTACAGGGCGCTGTGTTTGCTGCTCAAGTTACACCAGAGGCCAGTCTCGAGAGACTGGTACCCTTAGTAGATTTTCTGGCAGAGTAGAAAAACCTTCCAAGAATATCTCATTGTGTCCTGCAGACAGTAGAAAAAGGATATGCTATCCAGGTCAGGTGTCGTCCACCAAAATTCAGAGGGGTTCTGCACACAGTGGTGGGCCCCGAGCAGGCTCTGGTAATGGAACAAGAGGTGAAAACGCTCCTCCAAAAGGAGGCTATAGAACGGGTTCCTCCTCCCAGTTTGGAGTCAGGTTATTACAGCCGATATTTCATCGTTCCAAAGAAGGATGGGGGGTTGCGTCCAATTTTAGACCTGCGCCTATTGAATCGCTCGGTAGGGAAGCTAAAATTCAAGATGCTCACTATCAAGCAGATCGTGTCTCAAATCAGATCCGAGGACTGGTTTGTCACGATAGATCTAAAGGACGCATACTTCCACATTTCCATCCTTCCACAACACAGGAAGTTCCTGAGGTTCGCCTTCGGGGGCGAGGCGTACCAGTACAGGGTTCTTCCGTTTGGCCTAGCTTTATCACCCCGCACTTTCACGAAATGCATGGATGCAGCACTAGTGCCTCTGAGGCTTCAGGGCATTCGTATTCTCAATTATATCGACGATTTGTTGATTTTGGCTCAGACGGAGCAGATGGCGGTTCGGCATCGAGATGTCGTCCTCGCTCATATCAGAAAGTTGGGGTTGAGGCTGAACGCAAAGAAAAGTGTACTATCTCCTTCTCAGAAGACCACTTTTCTGGGTGTCGTTTGGGATTCGGTCTCGATGCGGGCGCGGCTCTCTCCGACCCGCATCGCTTCGATTCTCTCAGCTGTGAAACGAGTAAAGCTAGGCCAGCTACTCACTGTGAAGCAGTTTCAGAGACTGTTGGGTCTGATGGCAGCAGCGTCCAACGTTATACCTTGCGGCCTGTTGTACATGAGACCGTTACAGTGGTGGCTCAGGACCAAGGGATTCTCCCCGAGGGGAAATCCGCTCCGCACGTTCAAAGTCACGCGGCGCTGCCTTCGTGCTCTGGTCATGTGGAGAGAAACTTGGTTCCTATCCAAAGGTCCTGTGCTGGGGGCTCTTTGTCGTCGCATAACGCTAACGACGGATGCTTCCCTCACAGGGTGGGGGGCGGTCATGAGTGGCCGCCCAGCCCAAGGTCTGTGGCAGGACCATCATCTATCGTGGCATATAAATTGTCTAGAGATGTTGGCTGTGTTTCAGGCTCTGAAACACTTCTTAACAGACCTGAGGGGCCATCATGTGTTAGTTCAATCAGACAACACGTCGGTGGTCTCTTATATAAATCATCAGGGGGGCCTGCGGTCTCGCCGGCTTTACAAGTTGGCCCGTCAGATCCTCCTGTGGTCCCAGGGGAAGCTACTATCACTGAGAGCAATGTATCTTCCCGGGTATTTAAATGTGGTAGCGGACTCCCTGTCGAGGCAGGGGCCGAGGCCAGGGGAATGGAGACTCCACCCCGAGGTGGTGGAGCTCCTTTGGTTGAGTTTCGGTCGCGCCGAGGTGGACCTATTCGCTTCCAGGGAGACCACGCATTGTCATCTGTGGTTCTCCATCAGTCATCCAGCCCCCCTGGGGTTGGATGCTATGGTGCAGCCGTGGCCGAGGTCACGCCTGTACGCCTTTCCCCCGATTGCTCTGCTACCAGGAGTTCTGGAGAGGGTTCGCCGGGACGGGGTCAGCCTACTATTAGTAGCCCCGTTTTGGCCGGCCCGAGTATGGTTTGCGGACCTGATTTCTCTCCTGGACGGCTCTCCCTTGGAGCTCCCGGTCAGGAGGGATCTACTCTCTCAGGCGGGCGGCACGATATGTCACCCCCGCCCAGAATTGTGGAAACTGTGGGCTTGGCCTCTGAGGGGGCCCAGCTCATAGAGTCTGGTCTCTCAACCGAGGTTGTTGAGACCATTCTTCACTCCAGAGCTCCATCCACGAGGAAGCTTTATGCCTTGAAGTGGAAACTTTTCACTTCTTGGTGTGGAGAACACCTGCAGGACCCAGTTAACTGCCCAGTGGGTGCAGTGCTGGAGTTCCTGCAGGAGCGCTTCTCCACAGGGTTATCCCCCTCCACACTAAAGGTGTATGTGGCAGCACTAGCTGCTTACCACGTCCCTTTCAGTGGAGTTTCTCTTGGGAGACACCCGCTTGTAACTCGTTTCCTCCGTGGCACTTTGAGGCTGAGGCCAGCAGTTCGTACGAGGGTGCCGACCTGGGATCTGGCCATTATATTGGAAGGTCTTTCCCTAGCTCCTTTTGAACCTATCGAAGAAGTTCCTGAGAAGTTTCTCACTTTTAAAACTATCTTTTTACTTGCTATCTCCTCATTAAAAAGAATCTGAGATTTGCAGGCTCTGTCGGTGTCACCCTCGTGCCTGGAATTTTCGCCTGGCATGGTTAAGGCTTTTCTGCATCCTAGACCAGGTTACGTTCCCAAGGTCCCTACTAATGTTGTTAGACCTACGGTTCTGCAGGCTTTCTGTCCTCCTCCATTTATGTCATCGGACCAGGAGAAACTTAATTTACTCTGCCCTGTTAGGGCGTTAGACGCTTATGTCCACAGAGCTGCCCTGTGGAGGAAATCAGAACAACTATTTGTATGTTTCGGGCCATCCAGGAAAGGGTGCCCTGCGTCTAAACAGAGAATGAGCAAGTGGGTGGTCGAGGCTATCTCACTTGCTTATGAGTCGGCTGGTCAGCCTTCACCTTTGGCTGTTCGAGCCCACTCTACTAGGAGTATGGCTGCTTCCAAAGCTCTATTGTCGGGGGTTTCCCTGAGTGACGTTTGTGATGCGGCTGGATGGTCTTCACCGCATACTTTTATTAAGTTCTATGACCTAGACTTAAGTTCTACCCCTGGGGCACAAGTGCTCTCGTCCTCTGTGCGCTAGTTCTCACATGGCGGTCATTTGGTCCTATGGCGACGTGGGTATTCGCGTTCCCGCAGCGTTCGACGCAGCTCGAGTTCCCTTGAAAGGGAACGTCTCGGTTACGTATGTAACCCTAGTTCCCTGATAGGGAACGAGACGCTGCGTCGTTCCGCCATACTCCCGGCACTCCCGTTAGCGCTTCCTTCAGGCCTATCAGAAGCTACTGCGCTTATGTTTTTGGGGTGCTTTATAGTTTCCTGGTCGATGACGTCACCCGCCTATGACGTTTCATCTCTCCATTGGGCTGATTCCATACGTGCTTCATGACGCACAACGCAGAGGCGTTGTCTCCTAGTTGCTCCAGACGCATGCAACCTTTGACATATACCGGTATAGCAATTGTAAGTCGCTTTGGATAAATTTGTCAGCTAAATTAATGTAATGAAAAAGAAAATGCTTACATTAAACATAAATAATAATTCACTTAAAACAGTACTGACAATGATGTTTTCCAGTGACAACAGAAAAGTCATTGTTCAGTAACAGTACTCTAAATATTTAAATACAGACTAAAGTGTAGACTAGTGTAGCATATACTCATATTGTTGAATTATTTCTTGGTCTGAATATGACATTTCAATCAGTTCAGTTATTGCAACTAGCATTTTTGTCCTGTCAGGTTACAGGTGAATACATATTTTGTTTTAAATAATGTAACATACAGTATAGGACATACTTAATACCTAACAGTATAATATACATCACTTTATCATTTATTAAGGAAATTTGACTCTAGTGAATGCTGAATGAGCGGACTACGCTGAATAAAATTTTATACTTTTAACGTATTGACTCTTCCCCCACTCCTGTCTTTTAAGATTAGTCTGTTAAACCTGCTTTATAAAACAGGGCCCTGGTGAGTCAGACTACTGTAGAGGTGTTCTTTACCTTAACTAAAATAAGTCTTCTTTGTCTGAGACAGAGACAAGACAAAGTAAAAATGCAGTCCAAAAAAGACTGAGACCGTCAAAATTGGTGTAATAATCCGGAGTAATACAACTGTTGTGGAAAATTTTGATTTTCATTGATTCTTAGCAGATGTTATAAAAAGATGTAATATGATTTTATCATTTGGGATATAAGAACAGAGGGAAACTTCACTATGTGTATGTTTAGAGAATGTTCCTGTAGTTGAATGATTCTTAAGTGGAATGTATTGTTGCAACTCATAAGCTTGCATTTACTCTCTGATTTTTGGCTTTTATTTGGATTTTGTACCGTTTACTTTTTAAAATAGCCATTTTGCTCATCAACAGGTCAGTGAAGAATATGGGACTGACTGGAGTGGACCAAGTGCAGCAGGGGTGGACGCTCATATTGACATTCCAGAGATCGAACTTCCAAGGCAGCTTACTGAAGCAGACTTTGCCCTTCTACCTCACCCAAGCACAGAGCAACGTGACTACGGTGTTCAACTTTATCGTGAAACTGTGGATGTATTGTAAGGAGAACCAGGGCATGTCAAAGATACAGCACTACAGTAATTCAGCCCCCTAACAGTAAATGAGATTCATGTACTGTAACATGCCTGTATTTTGCTTTACTACACACTACTTGTATTATGCAACAAAAAAGAAAAGTGTTAGTTACTAGTAAAGATAAGATAACAGTAAAATTTATTCATTTCATGGGGGAATTCAGGCTCCACAACAACAATTACAGGGAGAACAGAAAAGTACAGAAGGGAATTGCAAGATATAACAAACAAAATAAAACCATGTAATTATAGGTCATATTTTTTTTTTTTTTAACTAGGAGAAAATAAACTACAATACTTGAGAATGAAGTGGCAATGTGTCTGAGTGAGTGAAAAAGTCTTGAGTCTAGTGGTGTCTTGATCTAGTTTATACAGAATGAGCCGTACGTAGCTTGGCTGTGACCGAGTGAGCACTTCTGGAAACACTGCAGCAAATCTCTGACCCAAAGCTGTGACACCAAGTGGTCCTTCATGTACAGGTGAAACATCTCTATCTGCAAGAAGGATGACAAGTCAGTGGGTGGGTTATATATTGTATTAAGATAAGTTACTGAAACTTGGCCTTAACGGTTCAACAGTCCCCTCTAGTTCCTTCGTCCTGTTTGACTTCAGGTGAGTAACTCAACACTGAACTACAGTGTTAGCTGTGATGGGTTAACCTTTCCACATAAGACAATGTTATGTTAGTGACCCAATG